>JANHAO010026102.1:0-11183 GCA_026873985.1 Saraca asoca | reverse complement strand
GGGGCCACACATGTAAACATTAAAATGTATGACCATTATTTAATAAGCCTAAATAAAGTGGTCTAATTTAGAAATAAGGTTAAGGCTTAAGGGATATTTTTGTTATGGAATTAATATGTAGAGACCATAAAGTAAATTTTAATTTGATGAGGGGCCAAATTAGAAATTGTATTATTATATAAGGGAGTCTTGGTCCCTATTTGAAATAATATTTTATTTTCTCCTGACATCCTTTCATCAGAGAAAAGAATACAGAAGGTTGTTCTCAAGTGGAAGATCAACTCATCCTAATCTGTCTGATTAATTTTGAACAATGGATCAAGATACGCTTCCAATTATTCTATATTTTCTTTTCTCATAGATTCAATGTGAGTATTAAGAATATGATTTAGGATTTGATTAAAATGTGATAATTTTTTTTGCATATTACATTTATGATTTAATCAAATCCAACAAATATAACTTCCACATTTTTTGAATTAATAACTAATCAAATAATCTATATATTTTTTATTTTTTAAGAAGTTATATTTCCTGTGGAATTTTTGGCAAATCAAATGACTTCTTATTGTGGCTAACACTATAAGCATATGTTTATTAATAAGCACACTGTATGTATATTTTGAAACTTGGAGCAAAAATTACATGAAAAGTATAAATTTTATAAAAATTAATAAATAAATGTGTTATTTGATTAATTATTAATTAGTAAAATGCAAAAGGTAAAACTTTTTGCAGGTCTTATACTATTAATTGACAAAATTTAAGGTCTTATACTATTAATTGACAAAATTTAAGAAGTAGAACTTTTTCTATTTCCCACGGAGTCAGGGAAGTTGCTTCCTTATCTTTTTTTTTAAATAAAAAGAACTTTTTGTATAGACTTTTAATTCCTATAATTAATTAAACAAGTATAAGCATTTCCTAGAAAATTTATTAAGAAATTTACATCTTAAAAAGTTTAATTATCTGCAAGAACTTAATAGAATCAATCAAATGATCTGTTATATTTGTAACGTGACATGTTTGCAACTAGAACTTTGTATTCAGAATTTTATATGTAATATACAATAATTAAAAAACCTAAGAGTAATGCTACTTTCAAAATAGAACTAGATGTGACTGTGCCAAACAGGACACACTGCAAAATTTTGAAATTAATTTACATCATATCTTACTCGCTATTACAGGAGATGCACTGGGAAAAAAAAACATATGAGAAACAAAAAGTAATTGTATACAAAACTGTAATTTTAATATCAAAATTTCATTAAAACTTACCCTTTTTTTAAATATATATATTTAAGCTTTACCCTAATTTATATGAATTATCATCACTAGAATTAAGCAGAAACCAACTTCATATCAAGATATAGCAGCAAAAAAATAGATTTTAAAACACGATAATTTCAAACATGTGCTGAAAAAAAAAAGGAGGAATGAAATAATATAAAGATTTGGATAAGGTGGGCTACCAAGCCCATATCCCCCAATTGGACGTGAATTTATGGGCGGATGTCCATGTCCAATCTGAGGCTTGAACAAGGTCTTTCCCTCCACTGTGATATTTGTTCTGCGAAATTATACAAGAAGTGATTTTTTGGAATATAATTTTTAAAAATATTATTCTACTATATTTGATTCAATTAAAAATTTGCTATGGATGTTACAATATTATATTTTATTTAATTTATATATTTTTAAAAATACTAATAAATTATTAAAAATATTCTTATCAAAATTTAAATAGTCAAATCGACAAATTGATCGATCAATGATAAAAGGTGATAGTAAATAATGGTGGATGAAGATGGATGGTGGTTGGTGGCAAGTAGTGGTTAACAATGGTGGACAGTGATAGGCAGTAGTTAATGATAATGGATGGTAATAGGTAGTGATCAATAATGATACGTGATTGTGGGTACTAATTAATAATAGAAGGTGATAGTTGGTAGTTGTCAATAATAATAAAAGTGGTGAATTAAGTGGTGAGACATTAATGTAAGGGTGGACACAATCATCTTTTTTACATGACTATAATATTTTTATGTCATAAGAATATTAGATATCCACTTTTTCTTAAGGACATTTTGAGGAAATATTAAATTAAAAATATTTCTAGAAATGTTGATAAATTTTTCTAAATTTTAAATCAAATATGAAAATCTAACATTTCTTTAAAATATTTCTAAAAATATGAAAAAGGTTATGTGAATCAAATGCCACATTAGAATATACGATTTTATTATTTTCATATCTTATCTTCTACTTTTATTTTTATATTTTTTATAAATAAAAAATAGATTCCAAATCTATTTTAAAGGTGAGAGTAAATTTATTAAGTGCAATAAATAAGTGCTAACATCATTCTCCTAATCAAATGGGTGAATAGGTTCCAACATATACAGACAAGAAACGAGATTGTGATCATAACCTTTAATAGGGGAAAACCCCAGCTATGATATAAAGCCTGTTTGGAAGAGGTTTGTTTATATAAAGCCCAATATCCATAAAAAAAAATGAAGTTCGTAAGCTATATAGTTGGCCCAACCAATAGACATAATTGGAGTTTGAGTTTGCCAATGTTTGGACCTTAGCTGAGGGAACCACATTTTCTAATTCTGGCTATATAGTTGCCCCAAAGGCAAAAATATCATCACATAATCTTTCTTTCTCTCTCTCTCTCTCTCTCTCTCTCTCTTTTTTTTTTTTTTTTTTTTTTCCGTTCTCCTCTATCCTAACTTAACGTAAACACATGACAATCAGACACAAAATCGTTTTATTAATTTATTTTTATTTTAATTATGTGTGCATGTATTTACACTTCATTTTGATATCTCGGGTGCCCTAAAAATATAGGACTAGTGGTGGACAGCAATATTCCTTATTATGCCATGAGCTATCTTCCCTTGACACAGAAGTAACATTTCCTATATCTGCGCGGAAAATGGATAGGCACTTGGTACCCGGCCACCCACAATGGAAATTCCTGCTTTTATGCTTTGCTCTTGCTCTGTGTGGACATATCGTTGGGGAATTCACAAAAAAAAAAAAAACTTATACATTATTGTTAACTTTTTTTAAAATAATTTTCTTTTACAAAATTCATCATTGGATTTAATATATTTATTATATAGATTACACTATAAAAATTTATATCATTCAAAATTAACTATTATTCTATTAATAAATTTTAAAATTAACTTAAACTATACCTTTTGTTATAAGTATTTTTGGAACCATGTGAAATAGGCTGGTAAAAGTTCAACAAATGAGTCCAATCAGAGAAGGCTTAGCTCATCCAAAAACTAAGGTTGCTCAATAAAGACTCCAGATCGCCAGCCATGAGCTTATGATGCAAGACGAGGCCAAAGCAGTCGCCCCAGCTCGTTGGTCTAAACAGGCTACCTTAACCATCTTTCAGAAGGCACACTGATTAAACTTGAGAATGGGACTAACTTGCATGGCCAATAGGTCGCCTAGCACGAGTTCAGATTGCCAAACAAGCGATCTCATGCATAGATATGGACCATCTAAGTCTAGTCTGCAACTAGAGACACATACTTTCAATCGACAGGTCAGCCTCCAAAAATTGATAGTGATTTGCTTAGTATTTATTACTCGATACGATGGAAAAGATAGATTTATAATTTATCAAATTACATTTGTAACATCCCTGCCTCTATAAAGAGGGTAAAAACCATTGTGAGGGACAGAGCATAAAATATATGCAGAAACTCTGCCAAAAAATAATGGGAGATACATGCATATTGACTGCATACTCAAACACTTAGTGAAAGACTGAAAATAACATAACTATGGATGTAGGCCTTGCATTTTGGCTGAACCACGTTGTTGACGTTGAATTTTGGTTATGCTCTAAACTCCAACCAATGGGGGGGATACTTTCGGGACCTTAAGCCTGTATCCGGCTCAGATGTAATAGAATGACGAAACAAACAAAGATGAAGGGAAGAGTAGAGAAGAAGACACAAGGTTTAACGTGGTTCGGCTAAATCCTAGCGATCTCGGACCCTACGTCCACGACGAAGATTTTATTAATGTGCTGAGAAGTGATTTTAGCAGAGATTCTGCTTGCAGAGTTTTTGCCTCCTCTCCCTCTTCTAACAATGCAATCCTATTTATAAAGAAAGAAAGAGTTACATGCATTAATTACAAGTTACAGTTGAGTTACATCAAGATATAAATAAGAAAGATAACAAACAAGCTACAATCTAGCTATTGCAGAATGTAGGTTGCGGGGTGGGCCCCCTTGGTCAGCTATAGACTTGTGTCTGTCTGCACCCATTACTCGACGCTGCTTTACCGAGTGAGGTGCTGGGCGTCTTAAGCGGGAATTCTTGGCTCGGGGGTGTCATGGGAATCGCTGTAGTGAGCTTGGTGCTGCTGTAGTGAGATAGCTGGCTCGAGCAGGGTGATCGATTGCCTGACGAGCTGGTCTTGTGATTTTCTCACTGCGTTGCTGCTTCGCTGCCTCACTGCTCGAGGCTTGCTTTGCAAGATGGTGCCGGGAAGATCTTTGTTGTGCCGCTTTCTGATGGGCAAAGCGAAGCTCACTGAGTGCCATTAGCGAGGCGGGGGGGGGGGGCTTGTTCACTCGAGGCCATTTTTGCATATAACAGAATCGAACCGATTTCCACATATAACATAAGCCCCCAACTCTCAGTTTGCTTAGTGAGCTGGGAGTTAAGACTTTGCAATTCCCGATCCGTCAGAATCTTACTTTGTGTATTTTGATCAGCTCATAGTTGAAGCTTTCTAAGGCGGATCTGCTTTGGGTGAATAATCGATTTATCAATTCTTTACGCTTCAGCGATCACAAAGTCACACTAGAGTTGAGTTTTTAAGAGTGCCTCCGCACCTCAGCGAGTGCTGGCTAAATGAGTTTATTTTGAGCATATCCACGCCTCAGTGAGCCCGCAGCTCTACTGGCTAAATGAGTATGTTTTGAACATCTCCACGTCTCAGCGAGCACGAAGTAGCGTTGGATAAATGAGTTTATTTTAAACGTCTCCATGTCTCAGCGAGCAAGAAGCAGCGTTTCGTGCTCGTTGGATAAATGAATTTATTTTGAATGTCTCCACGTTTCAGCGAGCATGAAGCAACGCTGGATAAATGAGTTTATTTTGAACGTCTCCACGTCTCAGCGAGCCCGCAGCTCAACTGGTTAAGTGCTCGTCAATTCTTCTCTGGAATGAGCTCCGGGGAGCCTCAACTAGACCAAAGGTCATAGTTGGCAGAAAAATCCTTCGTGAAGTTCTGGGAAATTGGCTGCACGAGAGCTGCGGACTTGCAAATGCTTAAAGGCAAGGAAGAAGAAACTGATTGACATCATGCAAATGAGCAAATAGCCTTTAACAAAATAATCATATTTACATTCACTCCAAAATTTTGGAATACAATGTCAGTATATAATTTGGACTGAGCCCCCCAGTTCCTGGTTGGTATTGCGTTGAGAAGGTTGGGGGGCTGTCTTGAAGGTTGTACCACGTACTCCCTTAAGTGTCCCTTTCTGATCAAGTCCTCGATCGCTTCCCTGAGGGCCCGACAATTTGATGTGCCGTGACCAGCCTCACTGTGAAAGGCATAAAACTCTTCCTGGTTTTTCCGTCTGTAAGGGATTTTGGAGGGTGGGGGCACCCCAAAATCTTCCTTGTCCCTTTTTGTCATGAAGGTCTTGTCCTAGGAATCTGACAGGATGCTAAATTGTTCATAATGGCTTGAATATTGGTGTCGTCCACCCTGGGACCTTTTGTGCTTCTTGCCCGCCCACTCGGCAGAGGGGTCACCTTGATCCACATCACTCCTCCTCTTACCACGAGAGGAGTTGACCCTTTCATCCTTCTTGTTAGACCTTTCTGAGTTGAAGGTCTCTTCCCACTTAATCTGCTTGACGGCTTTCTCGTAGAACTCGGTGAGGTCCTTCACCGGGGACTTATACAGACTTTTGTATAGCTTTCCATCTTTGCGAAGTACCACGGAGATGGTGGCCAACATGATTTCTTCAGATGAATTCGCCACCGAATTAGTTTCGAGTCTGAATCTAGCAATGTAGTCCTTGAGCAACTCATGCTTGCATTAAAAAACCATAGCGAGGTGGTAGGGGGCACTAGTTATCTCTTTAACACTTGATACTGATTGATGAACTTCTATTGACAATCTTCCCAACTGTCGATTGAGCGAGTTGGGAGGCTTCTAAATCAAGTTTGAGGCACACCTCCCAATGTGGCTGAAAAAACCTGACACTTAACTACGGGGTCAGTTGTCTACAAATCCATCTGAACATTGAACGCATCTAAATGATCATATGGATCAGAATCCCCATTATACAAGGGGATCGCAGGGACCTTGAGCTTGAGCGGTAGAGGTTGGGCTTCGATCTCCTTAGAAAGTGGTGACTGCTTCTCGCAACGCGTTCGATCACCCGAGGCTCAGAGATATTCTTCCAACTGAGCCATCCTTTGAAATAGCTCCCCAACTAACGGGTCCCATTCCTCAAAGTGCTAGCTGGATGATCGTTGGGCACTTTGGTCTCCATTGTCTCGAGGGTCATGACTCTAGGTTTGCTCCTATGAGCAACAAGCTTGGGTATTGCCTTAGTTCGACTAGCCTGGGCATTGGGTTTCAGCTTGTCTCTACACATTTTGTGCCAATGACATGACTGCTTTAGTCACTTCTCCCATCATGTGGTCAAGTTTCTCCTGACGTTGGAGCCAGGCCTGCGGTCCGTTGATGTTGTTAGCAGTGAGAACTGGTTGCACTAGACTGGTCAGAAGGAGACCAGTAGCTGCTCTGATGACAGGAGCGATAGACGAGTTCGTTGTCGAAACATGGCCATCCGAAGGATGAGGCTATGCATTTGAGGCTCTGGTGACTCTTCCCTTGGCCATTGCAATAGAGATGAACCGGAATAGGTGAGATCCCCGTAGATGGTGTCAAAATGTTGACATCAGATTTTGGTTATGCTCTAAACTCCGGCCAATGAAAGGGATACTTTAGAGACCTCAAGCCTGTATCTGGCTCAGATGTAATAGAACGATGAAACAAACAAAGATGAAGGGAAGAGTAGAGAAGAAGACACAAGGTTTAACATGGTTTGGCTAAATCCAGACAATCTCGGACTCTACGTCCACGATAGAGATTTTATTAGTGTGCTGAGAATTGATTTTAGTAGAGTTTCTGCTTACAGAGTTTTTGCCTTCTCTCCCCCTTCTAACAATGCAATCCTATTTATAGAGGAAGGAAGAGTTACATGCATTAATTACAAGCTACAGTTAAGTTACATTAAGATATAAATGAGAAAGACAACAAATAGGCTACAATCTGGCTACTGTAGAATGTAGGCTGCGGGGTGGGTCCCTTTGGTTGGCTGAAGACTTGTGTCTGTCTGCACCCATCACTCAACGCCGCTTTACTGAGTGAGGTGCTGAGCGTCTCGAGCGAGAATTCCTGGCTTGGAGGTGTCATGGGAACCGCTGTAGTGAGCTTGGTGCTGCTATAGTGAGATAGCAGGCTCGAGTAGGGTGATTGGTTGTCAGATGAGCTGGTCTTGTGATCTTCTCACTGCGTTGCTGCTTCGCTACCTTGCTGCCTCGCAAGGTGAGGCTTGCTTCGTGATGTCGAGAAGATCTTCGCTGTGCCACTTTCTGATAGGCAAAGTGAAGCTCACTGAGTGCCATTGGCAAGACGGGAGGGCTTGTTTACTCGAGGCCATTTTTACATATAACAAAACCAAACTGATTTCCACATACAACACACGTTAAAAAGCTTTTGGTGTTACTTGCTCTTCCTCCCTTTCAATCTTTTCCTTATACACTTACAATTTGCAGTTTAGGAATTTATTGAATTTTACTTGTTGACCAGATTTTATGATCAACATTTTGGCGTTAGAAGGAGGCCTAAACTACACTATCTCTCTCTTTCTCTCTAATTTACTGTGCAACTGCACTAGCAAGAGGAAGAACCATTAGAAGCACTGACACTACTACTAGCCAGCCTAAGGGTCACACAGAGTAACAATGGGAAATGTTACTGGTTGTGGGCTTTGTCCTCCCTGTGGTAGGCGCCTTTGCTGCCCTTACAATAGGTACTGCTATTGGCATGGCTCCATTGACCCCTTACTAGCCTGTTGTTTTTGGGACTGACGGAGCACAAGCATGGCATCTGTGTCAAGAGGTGCTTAAAAACATGATGAGGGAGTTGGTCGGTGTGGTGAGGGCACTAGCTCAGGCACAGGCCCAGGTTGCACGAAGATAAGTTGAGGTTGTTACACTTGGAGGAGAATTTCAGCAGCTAGAAGCTTAGCAGGAAGAGCTTGCCAGAGATAAACATCAGCGAGTTGGTCTAGTTTACTCATCCAATTCATGACTAAGGTCGAATGTCCACCGAACTTGCAAGAACAATGAAGGAGATATTTAGCAACGTGAGGGCTCGCATCAAAAAGGAAACTCGAACAGGACCAATCATAGACATAGACCAGATCACCATTCATCGGGTTATAAGCATAGTAGAAGGCATAGAGCCTCAGATCACCATTCTTACAATCAGGGAGGTGGCAAGAGCCATTGATCCTTTGACTGTTGGTTTGAGGCACACGACCTGATGATTGAAGAGCTACTTCAAAAGGTGTAGTAGTTAGAAAAATGACCTATGACCTAGGGCCGCCAAGATCGTTATGAGGAGAATACATCATTCACTAGAGAGATTCAGACATAGCCTCTTCCTTGCAGGTTTAAGGTCTCAAACATCCCATAGTACAATAGGGACAGTAACCCATATGACCACCTGGACACATTCAATATCCAAATGGATCTTTAGACCACCAATCCGTTGGTCATATGCTATGTTCTCTTTGCCACCCTTGGAGAAATACCTTAGACGTGACTCAGGCATCTCCTAGCTGGTAGCATTAATAGTTGGAAAGAATGCCAGAGGAGATTCCTCAACTAATATAAGGTGCTAAGAAGATAGCTTGCATCGTCTTTTCACCTTGCAGTAGTCTTTCAGCAGAGAGATGAATTGCTGATAGACTACATCACCTAGTTTAGGCGCAAGGTTAGCAATGGTAAAAATTCTTCAGATGAAAGCATCCTTATAGTGATTTCAACTAAAATTTGCAAGGACGGGAAACTATATGAGAATATATATAAGTCTTTAGTGAGGGACTTGGGTGAATTCTACAAGTGAGTCACCAAGGAAATTAGGTGAGAGAAGGCTTTTGGCCCAAAGAAGCCTAACTAGAAGGATGAGGCGAGTGGTTCCAATCGGAGCAAAAAGAGAAGCAATGGCAAGAATAATAAAGAGGGTCAAAAGGACAGATCTGATGGCTAGGCTACAAAAAAGGTCGGGAGTAAGTGACCTCAATGCCAAGGTTACCACGATGGTTACATCATCCTATTAGACATTCAGGACAAGATATTTGAAATAGAAAGGGATAGGGAGGACTTTGGGAAGCCTAATCCCACAAGGGTTCCTAACAAGTTCAGAAATAAAAACAAATTTTGTACATACCACAATGAAATTGGGCACAATACCTCAGAATGCTAGGCACTCAAAGATGCAATTGAGGATCTAATTAAGAGAGGTCGTTTAAGAGACCATGCTGTGCAACATGCAGAACAGCGACCTCAACAACCCCAACAAGCTATTGACCAAGAGCAGGCACCTAAAATGAGAATCATATTTTAATCCTATAATGTTATAAAGGCACCTATGTTTTTTCCCCAAATTTTTACATTGGTGTTTATTTCTAAATAAATTCTCAATGAAGTGCTATATAGGAAGCGAGCTATTCTCAATGTTAACAAAGTTGACTTGGCAAATATACATTATCTTGCTCGATAAATATACATTGTCATGGTTGACCTAACAAATATACATTGTCGTGCTTGGTAAATGTACATTGTCACGATGTGCAAACTGAGGCGCACCAATACGACCTATTGGGCACATGATTCGTACTAGTTGAGGTGTATTCGTGTGACCTACCTAGGCACTTGATTCATGCTAGCTGAGGTGTATTCGTGCGACCTACTTGGCCACTCAAATTTGTGTTAGCTTAGGCGTAGCTCTCATACGACCTACCTAGGCACTCGACTCGTGCTAGCTGAAGTGCAGCTCACATGCGACCTATCTAGGCACTCGAATTCATGCTAGCTGAGGTGAATCCATACGACCTACCTGGGCACTTGATTCGTACTAGTTAAGGTGCATCCATGTGACCTACCTAGCCACTTGAATTTGTGCTAGCTGAAGTGCTAGCTGAAGTGCAGCTCTTATGCTACCTACCTGGGCACTCAAATTTATGCTAGCTAAGGTGTGACTTTCATGCCACCTATTTAGGCACTCAAATTTGTGCTAGCTAAGGTGCATCCATGTGACCTACTTGGGCACTTGATTCATGCTAGCTGAGGCATATCTATGTAACCTATTTGGGCACTTGATTTTTGCTAGCTAAGGTGCACTTGTGCGACCTACGTGGGCACCCGTGCTAGCTGAGGCGCAACTTTCATGTGACCTACCTGGGCACTTGAACTCATGCTAGCTGAGGCGTATCCGTATGACCTACCTAGGCATTCAATCTCATGCTAATTGAGGCGCATCTGTATGACCTACCTGGCACTTAATCTTGTGCTAGTTGAGGTGCATCCCTGTGACCTACCTTGGCACTCAAATTCGTGCTAGCTGAGGCGTGACTTTCATGCGACCTATTTGGGCACTCAAATTTGTGCTAATTGAGATGCATCCATGTGACCTACCTGGGCACTCGTGCTAGCTAAGGCGTATCTCTTATGCGACCTACCTGAGCACTTGAACTCGTGTTAGCTAAGGTGCATCTGTGCGACCTATCTGGGTACTCAATCTTATGCTAGCTGAGACATATCTATGCAACTTACCTGGGCACTTAATCTTGTGCTGGCTAAGGCATAACTTGGTGTTGTAAATTCCGTAAGCGCACGGTGTAATTGTAGTAAAGATCGGTGAATACGGGTCGAATCCCACAAAGATCTTTGTTTAACTATCAGAGATTTGCAATTTAGAATTGCCTAGATCAAATAGAAGTAGCAAAAAGAGAGAAAGATTAAGTATAAAAGTAGTAAGTAAATCAAAGAGTAATAATAAAAGCCTAGGATTGAGGTTTCACCTTAACTATGATCTTTAAT
>JANHAO010026101.1:0-11180 GCA_026873985.1 Saraca asoca | reverse complement strand
ATTCGACCCGGTGTTGCTCTATGCTACAAGTAGAGTAGAGTAATTTCGATTTACAAATTACTAATTTGACGGGCCTCGACAGCTCACATCACTAGCCCCATTCGATGCTCGAAAGCACAATAAGAGAATGGCAGAAATCGTCAAAGCACTGGTGTAGGCCCAAGTTCAGAGCACACAGAGACAAGAAGAACTCATAGCACAGCTCCAGTAGCTTCGCAAAGAGGCTCAAAAAGAAACTCATAAAGATCATGATAGTCAGCAACTAGGGGGCTTGCAACGAACAGGAAGCTGCACCCCTCAGTCTGAGACGCATGACCAGACAATGGAGGAAATCCTCTGCAAGCTCGAATAGCTAGAAGAGTGTCCGCAACCTCAGAGCCATCAATCATGCCGCGAGGAAAGCTCTCCATTTTCTGTGGAGATCGAGACGTGACCTCTCCCACAGAAACTCAAAGTGCCCGCGACCTCACTATACGATGGGAACAACGACCCGAGTGATCACCTGGACACGTTCAATACCTAAATGGACCTCCAAACAACTGACCCCCTAGTGAAATGCCATGTCTTTCCCGCCACATTAGGGGGGACACCTCAGACATGGCTCAAGCGCCCTCGGCTCACAGCATCGGCAGTCCCAACTCGCAGCATCAGTAGTTAGGAAGAATGCCAAAGGAAATTCATTGGCCAATACCGAGTGCTGAAGAAACAACTTGCACCCCCTTGCCATCTCGTGATGGTCTTCCAGCGTAAGGGCGAGTCGCTCAAAGACTACGTAGCTCGATTCAGGCACGAAGCTAACTCGGTAGAAGATCCTTCCAAGGAAAGTATCTTGACAGAGATCTCAATAGGACTCTACAAAGACAGAAAACTGTACTGAAGCCTCCTACAAATCCCTGGCTCGAGACCTCACTGAATTCTATGAGCGAGCTATTAAACAAATAAGATGGGAAGAGACCTTCGGAATGGAGGAACCCAAGCATAAAGTGGTCCCCAACGGTCCCACCATGAGCAAAAAGAGGGGTAGCAAGAGTCACAACGACCTCTCTCCTCATCTCAAGAGAAAGGCAAAACCTCAACGACCTGAAGGCCGCTTCGAGAGCTATAACATCCTGTCAGATACATGAGATAGAATCTTTGCCATAGAAAGGCACAACGAGGACTTCGAAAAGCCTAAATCGATGAGAGTCACAGCCAAGTCCAAGGATCCAAGCAGATTTTATGCTTACCACAATGAGGCTGGACATACCACCTCAGAGTGTCGAGCACTAAAAGACGCCATAGAAGACCTCATCAGAAGAGGCTGACTACAGGATTATGTGGTAAGACCATCGGGATAGCATGCTTAGCAGGCTCAACGAGTTGTCACCCAAGAGCTTGAGCCCTTCATCAGAACCATATTCTAATCCTGTAACGCTCATCTATTTTCAATGGTGACTAATTGTATCAACTGTTGTATGCTGAATCAATGTAAACTGCCGATTGGCTGAGCATTGTCTAGACAGAAAGTTTTCACTTTGTTATTGCAAAGATTCATCCAGGGGTGAGATGGCACAAGGCCTACCCTATTGATACATCTGAAATGAACCACATTCCATGAATTACAACCAAGGGAGCGAGTTCCTTGACAACAAAATTTTAGTGAATGATTTTCACCTCGCCACAACAAAACTTCGACAGACGGTTTTCACTTCGCCTCAACAAAACAACTTAGACGAACGATTTTCACCTTGCCTCAACAAAACAACTTTGGTGAACGATTTTCACCTCACCATAATAAAACTTCAGCAAACGATTTTCACCTCGCTACAACGATAACAAAACTTCAATGAACAATTTTCACCTTACCACAACGAAAACAAAACTTTGGCGAACAATTTTTACCTTGCCATAACAAAAACAAAACTTCGACGAACGGTTTTCACCTTGCCATAATAAAACAAAATCTTAGCCATCGGCCCACTACAACACAAAGATGCTAAAACTAAATCGTTGCAGCTTTCATATAACTAACCACCTGTAACTTTCATGTGGATGAGTTCTCATGTCTCGAACGAGATTTTAGGGCGTAGCTCACATGCGACCCTGTTCTCACTCATAATAGATTGAGCAATCAGAAAAATAAAGCACAGTCGTTTGGCCAAAAGAGCATTTTATTGATCATCAGAGATTTACATACATTGATGCATGAAGCATCCCATACAACATTCAAAGAGAAAGAAAAGCTCATACAGCCAAAAGACCTTGTCCAACGAGGCAAAATTACATCAAAAGAAAAAGCAACAAAAAGCCAGCTACCAGTTAGTCAGAATGGCAATGAACCCCGGTTGGGCGAGGATCCAGCAGGGAATCACCGTTCGGGGTGGGGATCGGGGGAATTATTCGGGGAACGAGGACGGAGAACCAGGAAAAAAATTTTCTCGAATAGATTTCGGGGCCAGGGCCGGGGATTATGCTTCCCCGCCCCAATATGTAAAAAGACTAAAATACCCCTCATACATAAAAACAAACCAAGGGTATTATTGTAACTTTCCCACCCTCAACAGACTTATACTCTCGGTCTCTCTCTCCCTCGCCTCTTCTCTTCCCTGAATAGATTTCGGTTTGCCCTAGTGCTATTCACTATTCGTCCCTGATTCTCTCTCACAATTTTTTCGATCCTATTAGCTGGGTTCCGTTGCCATCAAATGTTTAGTTAGTACAATATTTTCTCGGCAACCAAACACAACATTAAACTCATTCCTATTTTGCTGGGTTTCGAGATATGCGATAATAAAAACCCTTTCTACGCATAAATTCAAAGGAGCACAAAGAAGAGAGTGAAAAAAAAAGTGAGATTCATCAAACCTGGACACTGATTGGGTGCTTCTGTTTGAGCAAGTACCTCCATCATTGCTTTCCATTTATGGTCTGATATTCAAATAGAAAATGGAGATTTTTCATAAATATGGGGACCACTAATTTTGGAGAATGCAAATCCAAGCTGGTAACTGTGTCTAGGTATCTCTTTCTATATATAAGAAATTATATATATTTTTTGCTTTTTGGTGGATTATTGATAGTCATCTGTTTTATTTTATGCTTTTTTTAATATCCCCACAAAAGATGAGTTAAAGTGGGATTTGTGAAAACAAAGACTTTCTGGGTATTTGTGTTTAGGTATCTCTTTCTGTATATAAGAAATTATATATATTTTTTGCTTCTGTACAAGGTTCCATCCCATAATTTGTACAAAGTTTCATCACACACAGAATTATCCAATATATTTTCTTGTTGTCTTTAGTTCATTATTTGATGTTAGTTTGGTCATGACTACTTATTATTTTCCTTATTTTTTCACTGTTGTACTATGTTTTGATTGTTTTTTGTATTTTTTTTATTAATTTTGCATTATTTAGTGAAAAATAGGTACTTAAAATTAAAAAAAAATTCCCACGGGGACCCATTTTCGTGCAAGGATCGGGGATAAGGACTGATTTCCTCCCGACACTGCGGGGTGGGGACGGGGACAGGGAAAAATTCCCCGGTGGGGATCGGGGACAGGGACCTCATTCCCCGCCCTCGCCTCGCCCCATTGCCATTCCTACCAGTTAGTGAGCTCCCACCTGTAGAAAGGATAACAGCCTCTAGTTCCTCCTGCTTATTTCCCTCTAGCGTGCCCTCCTGAGCCAGACTTAGAGCAATTCAAAAAGTAGTAAAGCGCCAGCTGGCCAGGCAGTAGCACCACAAGCAATGCCGAGGAAAATAATCCAGGATCAGCACAAAATCCCCCAGGAGCCCGCCAGGCGGATCCTACGACGGAGCCACGTGCAACAGGCTATCCATGCCTCCTGGCATTCTGCAACGGGCTATCCATACCTCCTGGCATTCTGCAATAAAAACACAGGGGGCTCATCAGTCTCCTCCATATCTCAGCAAGCTTCATTAGAAGCCAAGGCACCAAAACACAGGGGGCTTATCAGTCTCCTCCATTGAACTTCTATGAGACGAAAGAGAAGAGTGCCCCGGGCTATAAAAAGACCCACTTGGCCCTTTGAATAATCCAGAAAATATCTTATTCGATCTTCATCCAATGGACCGAAATGAGCGATAATGCCACACCAATGGCCAAAAATGGCAAATAGAAGAAAGCATGGCCTAATGTAGAACGGAATAACATCTGACATGACACTTTGGTCAAGAGAGGACACTGATTGAAACTACGAATCAAACCTTAGAAACTTACAACTCCAGTCCGTAAAGCACATCGAGAGTTAGGGGGTTTATGTTATAGGTAAAAAATGGCTTCAAGAGAACAAGCCCCCGAGCACGATAAAGGCTGAGCCCTTCGCCTCGTCAAAGGTGCCCAGCAAGCTTCGCTTTGCCCTTCGTCAGAAAGTGGCACAGCGAAGTCGTCCCGATACTATCTCGCAAAGCAAGCCTCATCTCGCTGATCGCAAGACAACGATGCAGAGAGGTGATCATAAGACCAGCTTGTCAAATAGTCAACTACTTTGCTCGAGCTTGCTATCTCACTACAACAGCACTAAGCTCGCTATAGCGGTTCCCGTGACAAGCCCAAGTCAGGAATCCCCGCTCGGGACACCAAGCACCTCGCACAATAAGACAGCACCGGGTGACAGATGTAGATAGACGCAAATCTATAGCCAACCAAGGGGACCCGTCCCACAGCCTACATTTTGAAATAGCCAAATTGTAGTCTTTTATTATCTTTCTCATTTATATTTTGATGTAATACAACTATAACTTATAATTAATGCATGTAACTCCTCCTTCCTCTATAAATAGGACTGTATTGTTAAAAGAGAGGAAGCAATCAAACTTTGTAAGCAGAAACTCTATCAAAATTACTTTCCAATACATTAATAAAATCTCTGTCGTGAACGTAAGGTCCGGTGCCACCCGGATTTAGCTGAATCACGTTAAAAACACTATGCCTCCCTTTCCTTCTTCCTCTCAGTCCATCTCTTTTACACTTCAGAAGCAGCATCGGATCCCTGAACTCTCTCTTGTTAGCCAGATTTCAGGACTCTCCGTAGGAACCAAAATCTGATGTTAACAACAAATATAAAATTTAAAATAAAGGTAAGTCCAGTATTGAAAACTTATAATATTTATTGATTCTTGATTATCACATACAAAGGATTTTGAAAGAAAAGAAAGTTACAAATATTGAGGAATGGGAAGGATTACAAGAGACATAAGAGCTATGCTTAAGCCTATAATTTTGAAAATTGAATCTAAGTTGTTGTCTTTAGTTCTTGAAATCTTATGCTTATATAGATGTTGAGATCTCTTCCAAACTTCAGATTTCCTTAGAATTTAGTTTTGATGGATTGCAAAAAAATTTCAATTTTTTTTGAAGCATGATTTGATTGATAACATCTTGAATAGTGCTTAGGCATCTTGAATAGTGACTGAATAGATTGATAATCTTTGTTGAGTTGATTGAAGGAATCTTGAATGATGCTCTTGTCTTAGACTCTTCTTGAAAATGGGTGGTTGCTTGTCAAAATTTTCTAACCAAAGTATCTTGAACTATTGAACCAAAATTATTGATAGTGCAAACCTTGACATTTAACATTCCAAGTCATCCTTATCTTCATTATCATTTTGAGGTAAATAATCATATTAAGGTGGATCATTATAATTCTCATCATAGAACAATAAAGTCATTTTGACTATTGAATTTCTTAGGATCATTTTTGAACTAGTATAGTTAAAGCCTTAATAACCTCATAATTGAAGGGCATCTTTGCAAGATATGCTTTGTAAGTTATAATTTTTTTATAATCATCTGCTCCTAGCAATTGTTTACTTGAATAAGGAGATTCTTGAAACATGCCACAAATTATGTTCCTAGCTCTGGCATTAATCAATTGTTCTTGAAAAGGTTTTGAATAGTACCATGGGACTTTATTACTTTCAAATAATTCAAGTTTATCTTGACCATAAAAGGAAGAAATTCTTATATAATGTTTAGCCAAGATAAGTCTACCTGAGAGAGTCCATTTAGGCCATAAACTTTGAATATATAGTTGAACATATTTGGAGTTGGTAAATTTTCTGTTAAAAGCACTGGATACATAAAATTCTATTTTTCTACCAAAGTTTTTTATTTGATTTGGATTGGAAAAGATAATTTGACAAACATGATCATAATCAAATAACATTTGAGGAGTACTAGTTATTGTCCTATTTTGATTAGTAACATAGATATTTTTGAATATTTCTAAATCAATAACTACAGAGGGAATACTATACATGAGCTAACAAAAACAAAGTGAATGTTAAAGGGTATAGTTATACATTTAAGGTTTATTTGTGGACATTAAACCAATTCCTTTTTAGGAAGATATTCATCCTCCTAAGAAATCTTCATTTTCAAGAGATTCTTTTTATGCTATCAGCCTACCAGAGCATAAAATGTTTTATGACAATCATCTAAATTGATTTGACATATCCATTTATGGAGTTGAATTCTTTATATAGCAATCAAATATTGATTTCCTTCTTTTTCTATCTTTTCCTTTAAATTTTCTTGAATATTTTGAAAGACGTTAATGCTATTATATAATCTTGATCTTCTTTCTCTTCTTGGATTATTATACATTTTCCTTTAGCTGGATATTTTGATAGTCATGAAATTTCATCTTTAAATTCTTGGTTTTTCTCTTTAATTTCTCTTATTTCCTTTTTAAGATTATTAATTTCTTTTTGTAAGTCTTGAATTGTAATTTAATTATTAATAGATTTAAATCTATAGAATATTTCCTATAGATTATAAGGTTTAATTTTTTTTTCTGGAGTTTCTTTCTGAATGATAATATCTCTCAATTTAATAAATAATCCTTTTTAGTTTCTATATCTGGAATTTTCTCTATCATTTCTATAAAAAAATTTATTTGTTTGAAATTACGTGAATTATTTTTGGAATCTTTTGGTTAGGCAATTGCTTGATACTCTCTTGAAGAGACTTTTACAGTTTTTATTTTATTTAAAAGAACATTTTTTATTGACTTCTTTTGTAGTTTTGAATCTTTTTTATTGTTACTATTCACGATATTACTATTCACACTCTTATTATTCATTTCTAGTTTAGAGTCATTTTTGCCTCAAGATGAAACATTTTTAGCTAAACATAAGTCCTTTGTTTCTTAAATATTTATAGGTTTCCTTTTATTTTTTAGGTTATTACTTAGTTTTAAAGAATGATTGACCAAGAATAAAAGGCTTTGTTCTAAAGATAAATCTTTTATTTTTTTTATTTAAAATTTCTATTTCATTCAGTAATTTTCCTTTTTCTACTTTATTTGAATATTCTTTCTTGAGTTGTTAGTTTAAAGTAATAGGTTTTTTTTTTCTTTTGTCTTATTTTTTGAAAAGTTTTGACTTAGACTTGAAGTTTTTTGTAAGTTATTTTCTTGAATAATAGATTATAGATTATCTTGTTGATAAGTAGTAATTTTATTTTTTTGATAAATTTCTTCTTGAAAATCTATTATGGGTTGTTTTATAGCTAGGTTAATTTTGAAACCTAAAGTTTCTTTATTTAGATTTAGATTTTTTACTTTCTTTTTCTCTTTCTTGTCTTTCCTAGCTAAAGTTTTATTTGTTAAAAAGTTTGTGATAAGATTTACTATTAATTTTGAGGTATTATTTATTTCTTATGATATAGAAGGATTTATAAAAGGATTTTTGATTTTTTTTCTTGACAATATTTTTCAAACCATTTGAAAAAATATTAATATCCTCTTGATTCTTCTAAAGTTTTGTAATATAATTTTTTATAATTATCTAACTCTTCTTTTGCAAATGTTGAAAAATATTAATTTCTTTTTTTTTTATTTTCTTTCGATGAAAAGTTTTGACTTACAAAGTCTTTATTGATAATCAACTCTTCTCTAAAATTATTATAATATCTTAATTTTGAAAGGGCATTGATGAGTTCTAATTTTACCTCTTTATCTAATTTATTATTGTTGACTATTTCTAGTATTTATTCTTCATTTTCTTAACTATAAGTTTTATGAGGTAAATTTTTATTCTAGATTGACGAGGCTGAGACTATGCCTATTCATATTTCTACCTTGTGTTTTAAGGGTTGATTCCAGATTAATGAAGTCTAGACAACTATTTTGTGAACACTAATTTTGCTTGAAGAGATTTATAGATTGCTTTAACTTTGGGAAGGTTTTATAAATTACTTTAGTTTTGTTTTCTTAACTGGGTTTATTGATTACTCTAGTCTTGATTTTCTTATTGGGTTTATTGACTATTCTAGTTTTTGATTCTTTCTCCAAGGTTTTCCACTCCTATACGGGACCATCCAACACCATAGAGATCTCGCTCTAACATTAGCCTCTCCTTAAGTATCAAAACGGGCTAACAGCTATGGTTGTTAAGACTAAAACAACTTGTTGCTGTTGTACTAATGCACAATATACTAAGGTACTAAAACCTTAACCTAAAGCATTCAACTCTAACTATTCTGGTTTGAATTCTTTAACTAAGACCACCAATTATTCTAATTAACATTCCTCAATCAAAACAACCAACTATTTCCCCCCACTGCTACAGTAACTAACTCTTCTATTGCAACTAAACTACTATTTACGTTATAATGGCCTAACTAAGGCAACCCAAGAGCCTCTTTTCACCATGACAAGGCTTTGATACCAAGCGGGTCAGAGGTCTTAGGGAGCTTTAGATCAATCTTGAAAACATATCAAAAATAATATTGATGTGTGGAAAAAGCATGTAAAATTTTTTTATGCAATTTAGAAGCATATAAAAAATATTGAAAATATAATATATTGCAAATATAAAATTTGAACTAAAGGACAGTATTGAAAACTTATAGAATTTATTAATTCCTGAGTATCATGTACAAAGGATTTTAAAAGAAAAGAGCATTACAAATATTAAGGAAGGGGAAGGGTCACAAGAAACATAGAGGCTATGCTTAGGACTCTATTTTAAAAATTAATTCTAAGGTGTTGTATTCAATTCTTGAAATCTCTTGCTTATATAGATGCTGAGATCTCCTCTAAACTTCAAATTTCTCTTTAATTTAGTTTTGAAGGAATATTGAATGGTGTCCTTGTCTTTGACTCTTTTTGAAAGTGGGCAGTTACTTGTCAAAATTTTCCACCCAACGTATCTTGAACTATTGAACTAAAATTAATGATAGTGCAGATCTTGGCATATAATATTCCAAGTCATCCTCATTTTCACTGTTATTTCAAGGTAAATAATCATATTGAGGTGGATCATTATAATTCTTATCATAGTACTAATAAAGTATTTTTAACTGTTGAATTTCTTCGTACCATTTTTAACTAGTACAACTGAAGCCTTAGTAACCTCATAATTAAAGGGTATCTTCGAAAGATATACTTTGTATTTTTTTATAATCATCTACACCTAACAGTCCCATATCTGAATGAGGTGATTCTTGAAACATGTCACAAGTCATTTTCCTGGCTCTTGCATTAATCAGTTATTCTTGAAAATGTTCTGAATGGTACCATAGGACTTTATTATTTTCAATTAATTTAGGTTTACTTGACCATAAAAGGAAGTTATTCTTATATAATGTTAAGTTGGGATAAGTTTACCTGAAGGGGTCTAATCAAGCCATAAACTTTGAATATATAATTGAACATAATTGGTGTTGGCAAATCTTTTATTGAAAGCATTGGATACATTAAATTCTATTTTTCTAACAAAGTTTTTTATTTGATTTAGGTTAGAAAGGATAAGACATGACCATATCAAATAACATTCGGGGTGTAATTGTTACTATCATATTTTGATTAGTAATGTGGATAATTTTGAATATTTTTAAATCAAAAACTACATAGGGAATAGTATACAAGAGCTAACAAGGTTAGAGTGGATGTTGAAGGGGTATAATTATAAAATTAGGGTTTATTTTTAAACGTTGAACCAATTCCTTTTTAGGAAGATATTCATCCTCCCAAGAAATCTTCATTTCAAGAGATTCTTTTTCTGCTATCAAGGATAAAAATTCAAAAAGGAAGTCTTGAAAATCTTGAGCTAATTTCTAGGCTTTTGAATAAATAATTTGTTTGGGTTCTTGAAGAAATTTTTTTGGAAATATTGAATAGGAAGAAGAGGTCATAATACTTAATGGACAAAAAGGATCTTTTTGACTATCTTGACTTGTTGATCCTTCAGAACAGTCTCTAAATTTATTTTTCTTGAATTGATATTTTGAAATATTTGTTTGAATATTTTCAAAATGATATGGAGCTGGTCAAGTAGGGCTTAGATCCTTCCTTACTCATTTTGATCCTTGTAAAAATTCTCTAGTAAGAAAATCTAGAAAGAAATTTTGATCACCTTTGATAAATTCGTTATCAAAATCTAAATAAGGTAAAATTGCTTGCCATCTTGCAAATATATGTTTTGAAACCAAATTTTAAACATTTTTAAATAAAACTTCTTTTGCAACTTTGTAATCTACTAGTAATAAAAATCTTTTGTTAATAAAATCATCTTGAAATTTTGTAATGTATAATACCATAGATAAAAATTCTTTCTTGATAATAAAATAATTTCATTAAGATTTGATCTAACAACCTGAATACTATCTAATTACTTGTTCTTTTCCTAACTCTCCTATTTTTTAACTAAGAATTCCTCTATATGCTATTTCAAAGGCATCAGTTTCTATAACAATAAAGACTTAAGGGTTAGGTATTCCTAGAAAGGAAAGTTAATAGACAACTAATTCAACTCTTTTGATTGCTTTAGAGTGTGTTTGGCACGATAGCTTATGAGCTTATAGCTTAAAGCTTATAAGCTTTTTTAACTGTTTGGTAACACAAAAGTTTGAGGTAGCTGATGGCGTTTTTTAGACGCTATTCCAACAAGTGTCTGGTGGGGAAACGGCTTATAGCTTTTTCTTTTTTCCGTTTTTGCCCTCAAAACGATCATCTCCGAAAGCCCATTTTCGTCGATTTTCCTCAGTAGAAGACGGTCCTCAGCAAAAGGGCTTAATTACAAGATATACAAATAAAATAAAAATATTGTATTTAATATAAATAAATAAAATTTTCATGAAAAAGAGAAAATTCATGAAATAAAATTAATTAATGCTCTGTTTTCTTTTTATGAAAAATATTTTTTATAATAATAATCTAATTTACTTATAT
>JANHAO010026100.1:0-11176 GCA_026873985.1 Saraca asoca | reverse complement strand
ATAATATATGACCATGTCCCAATAATTAAAAAGCCTTCTAGTTTCTATACTCATCTTGCAATTAGATACGTCATATGCCTAATCCGCGATGTGATATAGGAAAGTTCGGTCATAACATCTATTTCCAGGGTAAAGCACAAACTAAAACCAAATATTGCAATAAAGCCACAAGACACTATTTGTGAGTTAAGGGAGTAAAACTGCCATGGTGAAAAAAAAAATTAAAAAGACATGTAAAGAATATAATCCTTACATTTGTTTCTATTCGCTATGAAGATAAGATTTTTCATAGTATTCTGCAACAGAATAAAGTTGAGGCCTCAAGTTCTTGAATTCTTAAAATGGACATCATAGGCAAATTAAATCGCTAACCAAGAAAGGTCCAACCTATAACCAAAAGAATCATAGAAATCAAAAACATAAAGACTGAAGACTCATTCTAACAAAGCATCCACCAAGTATAATATGATTCGAAACTGGATGAATAGGACAAAAATCAATCTTTCTCTTGAAATAACTTCCTACCTTCAATTGCTGCATAATTGTTCAATCTTACCCAACAAAAACCAATTAAATTAAAAATGACCCAGAGAAAGAATCAAATCCATTTCCTTCAATCAAAATTCATAAGCACAACAAAAATCAACTCTTACTACCCCTTATTTCACCAAATTCTCTTCCATAAGCAAAATAGAGTAAAAAAAATGAAAAAGTCAAACTGTAGCCATAAAAAAAATTGAATTCAAGCAAAACAAAAACCAAAATCATAGAGACACACTTCAAGAAACTCACCAAATGCTACAAAGACAAAGTATGAATCAAAATAAAACAAATGTAGATCTGACCCAAATATATATTACATAAGTGTAAGAATGCAAAACCTGCAAGGCATTAACGAAGCTCTTGCTGCGCTCCATTCAGACCTCATCGAATGTCATGGCTGGTCTGGTAGCTTCCATGCCTAACCCAACAAACTTTACTAATCAATCAACAAAATGAATCATTATGTAGAAAACCAACATCATTAAATTGTGTGTATGACTATGAATGATGAAGAATGATTGTATTACAAATTAATAATGGGAAAAAAATTGAAAATGAAGATTTGGTTCTAGTGGGAATGGATACATAATGAATTTTTAAGATTTAGGTTTTCTCTAACGAAATTTCCTGTGGACTATTCCAACAGAACGGCCATCCGTTGGAATGTCCCACAAACCACCTTCTATAGGAATATTCATTGGAATATTCCAACTGATTCTAATCCATTGGAATATTCCATTGGAAAATCCTATTTTTCTTGTAGTGAATAATCATTCCAAATATATTTCAATTATTTAATTTGTGGAATGGAATTCCTGTGCACTATTTTTTAAACTCCTTTTCCCAAAAATAAGCAGTATGCTAGTTGATAAGAGTTAAGAAGATGCACTGACCTTTTATAATGTGAGGAGACTTTAGACGTTGGCTATTTATGTTGAACCTAATGTATAATATCATATATCTACATTAGTTCCTAATTAAAAACTAATGTCTAATATATGACTTGTCGATCTACATCTGTTCCTAAAAAAATCAACATCTAATCTATGTCTCTTCGTATAACAGAATATAAATGCGTCAAATGTATTTTGAATTATTTGTCTTAGTAAAATGGAAGAAATTAATGATCATTAAAGTATTTTACAATTTCGTAGTTTTAGAAAATAAAAAATTAATTATAATATTGTCATATCAGTAAATTAGTTGTATATAAATAATTTGCATTAATTTAATTGATAAATTAATAAAACAATTATTTGACTATATATTATAAAACAAATTTTGAAGTATAATTAATTGATAAATGAATAAAAAATTTTGACAGTTAAGGAACTATAGATCTTAAAGATACTTTAACCTAAATATGGTATAAATTAAATAATTACAAAAGTACGTTGGTTCCTTAACTCAAACAAAACCAAACATAATATTGAGTTCAAATATTGGTTGTTTAATAACAACCAATATTGTAATTTTTCTCATATTTACAAAAGCATCACTGTGCTTATATATACATTGATTTACCTTTCATGAGACATCTATTTAACAATGTTATTTCTACATTTTATAATATGAAACAAATAGAACAAAACTTTAGTTTGATTCATAGATGAAATAATGCAAAAGCCAGATTCCTAAATGTCACTAGCTTTAGATTATGTATTAAAAAAAAAAGCTTAAGAAAGAGGAACTTATAGATGATGGTGAGACTTATATCTTCCTTTAATCTAATAAATATAGAACTCATAAAGATTAAATTCCTTTGATAAGCTACTAATATATAAAAATTACTTCTACTGTCAAAAGAAGCAATTTTTTTTAAATAATTTGAAAAAGTTGAAACACGTAGATAAATACCATCGCCAAAAGGTAATCGTTGTTGAAGCTTAGTATGGCCATTGGGTGGTTCAAAAATGGAGAAAATAGAAAAACTTGCCTTCTGGTGTTCCCCTTTCTCCCCAATATAATTACAACTCTTCCAAGCAAATCTGAACTCAAATGAACAATCATTATGCACAAATAGAGACATGAATCAAAGGAACAAAGAGAGCGAATATAAAAAAGCCAGAAAACTTCCCCAAATGAAAATTTTGATGACTTGTAACATCCACTGGTATGTACAAGAGATTCACATGATAGTTCATATTTTAATGGAATATAGAAAAACTTAGGATCACTAGAATTCAAAAACATAAGAACACGTCCATTAGAATTTGGACTTACAAATAGAGAGAGTAAGCCCATCAAATAAATTCATTAGAATATTAGAGAGTTGATGATGGCCTAATGGAAATTAAGATCAACAAATTCTTGAAAACATGAAAATGAGTCCATTAGGATTTATGTCATAATTAAAAATAAATAATAATATATATGAGATAAAGTCCAAGAGTTAGGGCCATGGAATGGAGCCTTAAAGATATATGAACAAGCCCATTAGAGATTAGGTTATTAGGATTTTGAAAAAAAAAAAAAAAAGACAAGGCCCATGAGAATTGGGCTCAACATTAGTAAACTAACCCAATATATGAGAATTAAGAAAGAGACATGAATTGGATCCCTTGAAAAAAGGTCCAAAATATAACCGTTTGTATTTAAGAAAATGAAGGGCATGGTTGGGCTTAGAAAAGAGCCCAAACCATGACCTCATTTGTAAGAAAAAGGCCAATTGGCCTATTAGATTTGAATTAGTAGCATACCAATATTAGTAAATTTTGTGCACATCTAATAGTGTTTTAACCATAATTTGAGCTATGAATACTTAATTAATGATCCGTTAAAGAAATTAGAAACTAGACATATGAGGCTTTAACCCATATAAATATCATAATTTAACTCCTAGACATTTAATGCTAGATTTCAATTAAATATAGGCAAATTTTGGATTCAAGCAACATTGAGCAATGTGTAATAAATAAGTTATGAATTTGCCTAGAAAAATCAAATTGTAAAATAGTCAAAACTAATAAAAAGTAGGCATTAAGGGCTTCAAACAGTAAAAATATTAAGGGGAAAATGTCAAGTATACTCTCATATGCCACCTTTCCCAAATAAAGCATGTGCAAAGCATTTCATAGGAAGACGCTTTCTTCTAGAGAAAAGTCTTCACAAATATTCCCAATTGCCCTCATTATCACACTAGCTCACCCCCTTCCATATAATTTCAAAAATTTCAAGAAAGGAGAGAAAAATGCCACCCCATCTATTTTTTTTAATGAGAAAAGAGACAAACCAATAGATGTGAGGATTCTCCCTTATCTCCTTTGATCTTCTACTACTCTCTACGACTTCCCTTCTTTATTTCCTTCTGATCTTATTAACTCCATTAGTTAAACTAGAAAATCTATAAGAAAAATAAATGAAGAATGAGACTCAAAATATGTATAGAAATTCTAGTATAGTAAATAATCTGAAGAGGGTGAAAATAGATAAATACCCAACATATTTACATCCATATATTTTTTACTTATTGTCTTTTTGGTTCAAAATTATTAAAAGAATGTAATTAAAATGTCTATAACTTAGTATACAATGAGCAAAGAAGCAAAAAGAACAAATATCCCTTATTTTCATGCTTTGCTGAAATTAAGAAGAAAGAAAGGAGAAGATTCAACTCATCTTTCTCTTAAATACATTAGATACACCTTATCTGCCTCATTTAGCAAGGTGTAGACAAACCACTGAATAAGGCTATCTCTTATAATCTAAGCATGATTTCTTGAAGAATGGCTAAAGATTTTCATCATCTTTCTAGACATTTCTCTCCTTATCACTTCATTAATACATAGTGTCCTTCTCAATTACTCCTCTTTATCAAATCAACTAAACCAAATCCCCTTTCCATCTTTCTCTAACACACACTAACCACTAGCTAAGAACATTTTTCCTTTTTGTCCCTAAATTTTTGGTTCCTCGAGCCCCAAAGTCAAAGGTAGACTCCTTACCTTTCATCTCCTCATCTTTCTTCCCTAAAGAACCAAAGAAAAACTTGTTAAAAGAAAAAATATGATATGCATAATCTTTGAGAGTATGAGAAGTTTTCTTTGTCAAACAAATAAGGAATCATACTCATCCTTTTATTTTAAACAAAAAAATACAAGATCAAGAGGAAATCTTGAATTTATAAGGCCATGGAAGGTTCCACCAAGTGGGGAAGGAAGATGGAGGGCTTCCTTTTGAGTTCTTTCTAAGCTCACAAGTTGTTTTATTTGAAAATAACCCATTTTATCTTGATCTAGGCTCATTCTCCAAGTAAAACCTTTTTGAGTGTGAGTGACTCTATAACCTTTCTTTGATAAGTTTACTTCAGAAATATTTGCTTAGATTTGTATATTTACTTGTTTATAGCTTCCTTATAACTAAAAACTACTCAAACTATACTAATATTGCTTGTTGTGAAAAGAAAAGGAATTGCTTCATTTGGAACCATGGTGGATTCGGCCTTGAGGACCTATATGATTCAAGGAGACTTTTGAGTATATTTTATTTATTTATAATATTCTAAAATTTTCACATAGATCTTAAGAGGTAAATCAAGATCTATGGTGTGTGGTTGATTATATAGGCTTTTCTTAGTTAGATGAGAATATTTATACTACTAATATCTATGACAAGTATGTTTGGAAGTATAAGAAAAGGACTCAAGGTCCCATATTTCTCAAGGGAGGTTTAACCATCCCTAGAGAAAATGGGAGAAAATTGTCTTTTTGTACAAAGATGCCTTGGATGAGACATCTAAGGATATTTTGGTCATTTGATGGCCAAGTCTCAAAATTTTGCATGAAAATTTTTTAGGAATATTTTTTATGTTCATGTTTTTTTCCCTTCCAAAAAGATAAAAGTTTTTATGTAAATTTGAAATAAGAAAAGTGTTTAAAATAATTAAGAAAGTTAGGCTTAAAACATATTTTTGATAATAAAAAAAAACTAATTAAAATGGACTTGACATGGATGGTATTTTAAAACTTAACTTCAACTATGTGATCTTAGGTCCAAAGTTCTCAAAAGTACATCTTATATGAATATGTGTCCAGGAAAGGGCAAATGATCCATCTTTGAGAAAATGAGCTGAAATGGATAATGAGCCCAAAGTGGGCAAAATGAAATATGATGGAGCCAAAAAAAGGCCTAATACCATTTTATAATAAAGGTAAATGGTTCAAGGAGAAAGAGATAAGGATGAATATAGTCAAAAACAAGGAATTTTCATACTATTCTATCAATTTTTAAGAAATTTAGAAATTTTTAACTTGACTAATAATAATTATAATAATTGATTTATATGAAAAATGGTGCTTAGCATAAGAACTTTGATATACTTATGAAAGATGGAAATATGTGGAATTATTTGAGAATATAGAAATTGATACTCTTTTAGATAGAAAATAGTTAAATAATTAGTTATGAACTTGTAAATATATACTAGTTTTAAATTATTTATTTCCAATTATAAACTCACCAAAGTGAGGTTAGGCAATCCCTCGTTGAGTATTTATATACTTACTCTCAGCTATTTATTATTTTTCAAATACTATAGAATTATATGTTCATACTAACATAGACCCCAATAACTCTCACCCTAATGCTTCGATCTGGATTTCTATACTGCATTTCGGACGTGTTGATTGTTATTTTTATGCTACAGACAACTGTAGACATTTATAGCCTTAAGGAGAACCAGATTTGAACTTAGTAATAATGAGTTTTTGTGAAACCCAAATAGATAACATTAGGCCCAATGATACAATTGGATATGCAATTGTACTTATGTTGACTTATAATTATAAAATATGATAATTATATAAGTGGTATTTTACTTCTACGAGGATAATATTTAAATGAATGGTAAAATACAATAATAATAGAATTGAAATTGTATGAATTATTAATAACAAGTAAATGATAATGGAAATTAAAATAATATATATAAGAGGAAAAAAAAGAAAAAAAAAAGAAAGAATTGAAATGGTATGAATTATAAATAACAAGTAAATGATAATGGAAATTAAAATAATATGTATAAGGGGAAAAATGAAAGAAAGAAAGAATTGAAAAGCACTAAGGGTGTGGCCTAGTGAAATGGAATCGTTTATGTTGTGAAAAAAAAAAAAAAAGAGAAGGGCCTTAGGAAAACATAGGGAAATAGATTGGAATAATGCTCTATTACAAAGTCCATTTAATTAGAGGAAGGCCTTACGCTTGCCAACTAAATGTGGTTTGGACTTAAACATCTCTTTTGTAAATTGGGTCTAGATTCAAAAGCAGGAAAGATTCTTGTTTTCGAATTCCCCAACACCAAAGGAACTAACGCCGCTGATAGGAAATACATAGACCATACGCCCACCTCCTTGTTCCCTTTTACCTATGCCATGATGCTCATGGGCAGCTTATCTCTAATTGGATTTCCTTTTCTAACTGCATTTTATTCCAAAGATGTGATCTTAGAGCTCGCTTACACTAAGTATACCATCAGTGGAACTTTCTGGTTGGGAAGTGTCTCTGTCCTTTTCACTAATGCTTTTAAACTTATAAACTACCTAATATTAATATAAAAAATTATTATCATGTATATTTTTACTTTAAATTTAAACTAAGGAAATATGATGAATTATTAGTAGTGTATAACTTAGATAATGAAGAGTAATTAGTACTTCTTATTGATTGTCTGTTCTATTTTATTTCAATGCTATATTAAAGCTTATAAATAATGGTGATAAAAATCAAAGTAAAAAGAAAATAATT
The DNA here is from genome assembly GCA_026873985.1 of Saraca asoca. Classification (NCBI taxonomy): domain Eukaryota; kingdom Viridiplantae; phylum Streptophyta; class Magnoliopsida; order Fabales; family Fabaceae; genus Saraca; species Saraca asoca. Next base: position 3,892 of record JANHAO010026100.1, on the reverse strand, counting down.
AAATAGTGGTAATTATTAGTAATGTTAGTTGTTGGTATATGTGCTATAAATAAAACATACTTGTTAATGTCAAATTAGTTAAATTAAGAATATGACATAAAAAATTAGATATAAAATAAAATAAATAAATAAATATAATGATAAAAATATATACATGTAATAAGATGAATTAGTAAGAAAATCGAAATGGAAACTATAGTATAACGTGGGCTTGTGTATAAAGTCGAATTAATCATTTAGAATTAACTTAAAATAATATTACCTTAATGCACAGGTAAATATTAATTAAAAGAACTATAATAAGACATAAAATATATTAAATACAGTAAATGAAATGGTGGATTACCATCTTTTGAATTTAATCATTAAAAAAATAAATAGAGATAAAAAAAACATGTTAAGGGTGGTGGAATGATGATCTACCATTATTTAAATTTAATCATTAAGAAATTAAACAGAAATAAAAAAAATATGTAAAGATAAGCAGAAATATCTTACATGTTATGTGGTGACATTTCTCCGAGTAATATGCGGAAAACAAACAGATAAAAGAAATAATGAAGATTTAAAACATAGAAATCTCTGCGGACTCTGCCGTCTTCATTTGAGAACCTCACTTTTCTCTTATTAGAATTTTCAATTTAACCGATCCCATTCAAATATTCAAGCCCTCGAGTCAAGAAAAAAATGATTACATCAGATACAATAAAAACATACACTAAGAAACGTGCCAGGAAGAGAAAAATTATGGAAGTAGAATCAGATGGGGATTTGGAGGAAGGAATTTGAATTTTGAATTTGGTTTGAAATAATTTCTATAATCGCTGGCCTGCATTTGAGGAATCTACACAGAGACTGGTTGCAGAGAAAAGGGAGGATGTTACGAATTGAGGCGTGCAGCTGTGGGTTAAGAGAGAGAGAGAGAGAGAGATAAAATCAAGAGTTTTCGATTACAGATAAGAAGGGAGAGGGACAAAAAAAATTGAAACAGTCTCCTAAATCTTGTTAGTTATTCGAATTGATAACTTTTAATTAAAAATGATGAGAAATGAAGGATTAGTTAGAGTTTTATTCGAAAAAGATAAAAAAATAAATTGAAAATTGTGCGGAGAAATTAGTTAGTCACACTGCTGAGATTGAATTATTAATGATACTGAGAAAAAATGAGAGAGATATAGATGGAAGCAAGTGCACCATTTCAATCATTGAGTATTTCTTATATGTTTTGATTTAAGGAAAAAAAATTGTAAATAAATGCCTTCAACTTTCATTTAAGATAGTCCACCATTTAACAAAAAAAATTATAAATAAATGACTTCAGGTTTGATTGGAGATAGTGCACCATTTAATGAACCGTGCTGAGAGGTTGTGCACCGTTTATGGATGGCTGTGGAAACATCAAATGAATCGAAAAAAAAAAAATTATAATCATAAAGTATAAATGTTATTGTTACAAGTTGCTGTACCAAATGGGATAGGTGTTTTCATGGCAGGAGTTCTCAAATGGAACAGAGTTCAAGTTCTTATTCATTTTACAACTTTTGCGACATGTGTCTTTAGCCACATACCATACTTATGAATATTAGTAATATAAATTATATGAAATTATTAGTTATTTGACATATAGATCAATTCATGTTTTGAATAATTTCTATCAATAATTCAAAATCAATTAAATTAATATTTCAAAGAAAATATTAGTATCATGTTTCTATCCGTTTTAAAAGATTTTATTATAATTTTTTTAATCAAATTTTTACATAAAACTCATAAAAATAATACTATTTTATTTAAAATCTTATAACTTTTTAACAAAATATTGTAAGTATGTATAAATTTTGTGTGAAACAAATATATAAAAGGTTACAACTCTATCGTTCAAAAATGCATACAAAAATTTTAAATTTTTTCATTTGCATAAAAAAATTACAACTTTTAATAAATAAGCTACAAAGAAAGTATAAAAATATTTTAAGAAAAATATATCGACTTTCCTTATAGTATTTGAAAACTACACGGACTTTTTTTATAATTTTAAAATCTATATAGATCTTCTATAAAATTTGAAATTCGTTACACTTAAATCTTATTCTTATTTAATAATTTTCGTTAGTTTAACATTAGTCAACCTCTTAGAAGATAGATTTGATCACAAAATGTTAAAATTACTCCTATATGAATTATATATTAGTTAGCTTCTTTTGTTGAAAGGCTATTTGTAAATTGTTGAGAAGCCTCATCACTCTAGCTGACTTTTCTCTTTTTTTTCTTTTAATGAAAAAAATATTCTTGTAACCCATTTTTCTGTTTTTTTTTTTTTCAGAAATATCCTCTAATCCATTTTACTGAATTTGATAGGAATTAAGATCTTTGAAGAAGAAAAGTAAACGTGGACAAATAGTTTTAAACATTAAACAAGAAAAAAAAAATTTCAATCAACAATCAGTAAAGGGTTCATTTAGGATCCTTACCTTCGCTTGGCAGGCTTCAAATTCGGATTTGATGCCTTAATTTGTGCATGATTCTGGTTCATCTTGCATTCAGTAGTGAGGTTTGAAAATAAGGTATTGTAGGAGAAAAGGAAAAAAGGATAAATTCTTTTTGTTATAGATTCAATTTGGACGAGTTTTAATTATTAAATATTTTATTTTATTAAAATACTACTTGTTAATAGAATAATAAGATTTTCTGAGTTTTTTCCATTTTAAATTATTTATGTGTTATTAAATTCCTTTAATTATTTTAATCAATTGACTAGTGTTATGGGTATTTTTAGTACCATGTAAAATGGGCTAACAAAAACCCAATAGACAAGTCCAATTGGATAAGGCCCAGCACATCTAAAGATCGAGGTCGCTGATCAAGGCACTAGATCACCAGCCGCGAGCTCAAAATGGAAGACAAGGCCAAGGCAATAGCACTAGCTTGTTAAGAATGAGTTATAGCTCGCTAGTCAAAACATGTCACCTCATCCATCTTCCAAAAAGTCCACTTTGGTTAAACCCGAGGCAGGAGCTAGCTTGCATGGCCAACTTGCAGACGTCAATCAGCAGGAATTAACTTGTACTTAAATTATTATTATTTCCCCTTTTTTGACTACACCGCTATAACTATAAATAAGGGCAATGAAACACCGATACTCCATATAGCTACTGTGTCAGTGTGTCGGGAATGTTTCTGACACCGACACCTATCAACATTGAGGAGAAACGCCCCAAGGCTGTGTCTATAATTTCAAAAAGTCCGGACACGTGTTCCCTATTTTGACATGTGTGTCTAGCTCGATTTTCACCTTATGCCCTGTAATAGCATAGTGTTTCCATTTTTCATTTCTTTTCCTCCATCTTTGCTGCAATCTTCTAGGTACACTGGGTTATCTGGGTTTTGCAAAAGTTCTGCTTGATTTGTTCTTCTCCAAGCTTGATTTCCAACTTATGCCCTGTAATCGCATAGTGTTTCCATTTTTCATTTCTTTCCCTCCATCTTTGCTGCAATCTTCTAGGTACACTGGGTTATCTGGGTTTTGCAAAAGTTTTGCTCGATTTGTTCTTCTCCAAGCTCATTTGATGCATAAGTTACTCCTCCTCTCTCGATAATGATTTTTTCTATAATCGTTTTGCAAGTTGATCATGATTAGTTCATGATTCATGCAAAAATTTAAAGTCATGATTGATAAATTTTCTATTTAATGGCTTTGGCCAGGATTATGAAAACTAGGACAAGTATTTTTCTGCCTGTTGATTAATAATTCTGGCCTCTGTTACAGATGTTTGTTTTATATGCTAAGCCACAAGCATCAGTTTGAAATCTGTGGCATGAATAATGCCCACTAAGAAGCTAATTATTGTGGTAGAATTGGTATTACCTCCTAGTATCTACATGAAAACTGAAA
>JANHAO010026099.1:0-11176 GCA_026873985.1 Saraca asoca | reverse complement strand
ATTGCGGTGGCAAGTGATTATAACTCAACCTTAGTGCAGACAAAATGCCATCATCATCTAATTCCCAAATCTCACTGTCTCTCACCTTTTTCCATTCATTTTCATCAACTTTTGAGTACAATAGGCATCCCAAACTAACCACAGCCAATGGCACCCCCTTGCACTTTCTAACAATTTCTTTCCCAATTTTCACAAGCCTTGGATATTGTTGCCCCTCTCCTCGGGAAAATGCATGTTCTAAAAACACTTTAAGACATTCATCCTCAGAAAGTTCTCTCAAGATGATTTGAGGAGCAGAAGCAGTCCTTGTGATTAAGGCAACATTGTTCTCACGTGTCGTTATTATAATTTTACTATCATTTTTATTCGTGTCAGCACAAATGTTCATCAAAAGAGTACTCAACTCTAGCCATTTTTTACGGTCATCATTCCAGACATCATCCATAACAATTAAAAACGTCTTTTGATGTAATTTGCTACGGAGACGAGTTTGCACTTGTTCTAAAGTTAAGTTTGTCTCTTCCTTTTCCAAACTTTCCAGAGATTTAAGAATTTTTGACATTATACTTTTAACATCAAATTCAACCGATATACACACCCAAGCTTGTAAATCAAAATGCCGCTTTACTCTCTCATCATTGTACACCAACTTGGCAAGCGTGGTCTTGCCCAACCCTCCTATTCCAACTATGGCAATGACATCAATTCCACTATCAAGTGATTGTGCACTGATCAAAAAATCTATGATCTTTTCTTTCTCCTCATCTCTACCAATTACAAGTGAGGGTACAACATGAGAATGGGTCTCCCTCTGTGGCAACAAATCAGGGGCATGATGCTCACCAACGAGACCAAAATTTGTCCGCAATGACGCAATCTCATCTATTCTTTCTCTGATTTCCTTAATTTTGTGGGCCATTTTAATAGAGAATGCAATCTTGTTAGAGGATGAGAAGAAACGAAATACCTTTCTGAAAAGGCTCCCATAATTCTTCACTACTTCATTTCGCAATGCCTCACACTCGATTTCATCAAGTGCATCATCGGCATCAAGAAATACATGTTTGAGTAGTTGCAGCCACTCGGTTATGCCGTTGTCTCTGTCTTGCTTGTTCTCAGCATCCCTCAGGAAGGCATTGATGATTCTCATGGAGTCTTGCAGTCTTTGCACATCATTCTTGAGATTCCATGCCAAGGTAATCTCTTTGTCTGCTTTGGTTGCTAGCCTCTCCAAAACCGCAGTTGCTACGCCAGAAACAAATTCACCCATGGTGCAGTTAAATTCAAATGGAAAACACAGAAGAAACAAATAGGAGTAGAGATTCTATGGAGAAGGAATAAGCTTTAAACTAAAAGACCATTTAGTTGCTTGAATCAACACAGATTCACACACAAAGACAGTTAATCCAAGGAAAGAAAAGCAGATCTGCACTGCAAATACTGGTCAACTTCTATTTACTTGGATGAGACCAAGGAGTGAAGACCTAAGTTGAGACATAACAAGATATCAATGGAATCCTTCTGAATTTGAGTCTCATTTGAGTCTAATTTGAGTTTCATTTAGTTGATTTACAGACCAACGAAGACAATCATACCATTCACGTTTCACAGTCCGTCCAATGGGGGAAGAAATTGACACCGACAACTGTGTACTTCACAGTCCGTCCAATTTGGGAAAAAATTGACACCGACAAGAATAGCGATGTGATATTTACATACTGTGTACTTCACAGTCCGTCCAATTTGGGAAAAAATTGACACCGACAAGAGCCCCAAATTTATTAAAAATAAAAAAATGCCCCACCTCTGATCATCATTCCTTTTTATTTTTTCTTTATATTTTTTAAGAAACTTCTTAATTAAAAAATCCTACTATTTTGATACTTTTCTTTTTTCATTTTCACATCTTAAAAAAAAAAAAAGAAATTTTATTGTGAATATCTCGTACGCTCTGTTAGAAGTATGGAATTCTCACATTTAAAATTAAATGTTAGTAATACCTGCTATGATTCGAAGGAACAAAATGATAGTTTTAAGTCAACATTAGCCCCAATGGCATACCATTCCCATTTTTATGCTTAATAATCCAAAGCAGATGCGATCCATAGTTGTGTAATCCTTAGATTCCCTTCAAAACACAGACCGTAATTTATAAAATTCATCGTAAATTAGATACAATAATTTATAAATTCTACAAGGTTTCTGTGAAGAGTTGAGTCCTGCATAATTGCTTATTAGAACAACTATTATCAAGATATTTTTTTCTTAAGAATTTTTTTAATACCTAAGAGTTGAATCCTGCATAATTGCTCAATTTATAATAAGAGATATAAGTGGAATTGATTTGAACTGGAGTTTTCATTTGAGTTTTATTTAGTCAATGTACAAACCAAGTAACCAATGGGCCATTCTGGGGAGACAATCATGCCATCCACACTTTAAAGTGCATACAATTTTTTTAAAAAAACGAAAAATTGACACTGACAAAAATTCAGAGGCATCAAAACTGATTGGATTTCACAGGTTAACCTCGGAGTTGTTTAATTTTGACTGGGATTGATATAAAAAAAAAAGGATAGTAATGACTTGATTTAACAAAGGATTGGTTCGAAATATTCTATCCCAATAAAAATTTGAGATTGATAAATATTAAATCTATCAGGTTAATAGATTCACTATTAACCTGATTCTATCAGTCAAATTAATGTATTAGAATTTGATAATATTTAATAAATAATTTTAGACTAATTGATAGATATATATATTGAAAAAATATTAAATAACTTTTAATGTTAGAATTAATAAATTTATATATTTTTTATATTTTCAATACATACATTATATAAATTTATTGAAATAAATAATTATATTTAATATTAATAAAATTAAAATTAAAACTATAAGAAAATTTAATAACTAAAATTGTATGAAAATTATTATTATAAAATTTAAAAAATAATTAACTAATAATTATATAAAATGATTATTATAAATAAATAAATAATATATCAAATGAAGTGCTGAGTCTGTTGACACGCGCCATATTTACTTAGGAATTTACAACACCTAACGCTCTTAAAAGTAATCAAGATATCGATTTCACCACTGCAATTTCAAATCCTCTGGAGCTAAATTACATCACAAATAATAAATACACACGCCACTCTGACCTTTCAAAATACTTTATTTTCTAGTTATCGCTTATTTTATTCACTTGCATTATTTATAATTTAATATATGAATAATAGTAATAATAATTTTTAATATTTAATTTTTTAATAATATATAAATAATTAAAATAAAATATAATTCTATTCTAGATCAAATAATAATAATGACAAAATAATAATATTAATAATATATTTGATTTCAATTCATTAATGATCTAAAATTAATATTTAAAACATAATTGATTATTTAATTGGTCTGAGATTGTCTGGTACTATAATAATTATTCAGAGAGTAGAGCTAATATTTTAGTAACCTAATTTGATTCTGACCCAATCAAAAAGTAGTTTGATTTGAAACTAATCCAATTATAATTTTTACTTATTAGATTAATGATGTAGAATTGTGTTAGTCTGTTTTTAACAAATATATAGTAATCACGATATGGCAACGAAACAAGTCGCTTTCATCTTTTGGTGCCCTCTCATCTTGTTGATTATACGGATTGTTATAAGGCCAGTCATTGGATCATAATTCCCCTTTTTTCAAAGACACTTCTTAATTCAAAATAGTCTTGATACTTTTAATATTCTATTTTTACATTCTTTTACATTTTTTTTTTTTGTGAGTGTGAACTTCACTAACATTGTTAGAAGGGCATTGTTCTCACATTTAAAATTGCATGTTAACTAAAGATTGATTGTACCCAAAATGAGGGTGAAGTTAAAATTAGCTTGAGCCACATGCCAATTCCTTTTTTATGCTTACAAACCTTGGTAAGGAGTTTTCAATTACCTAAAACAATCTCAAATAATCCAAAAGCACATGCCATCCATAATTGTATAATCCTTAAATTCAATCCAAAACACATACCATACTTCATAAATTTCATCCTAAAACACATATTATAATTCATAAATTCTATAAGGTCCCCATAAAGAGTTGAGTCCTGTATTTTTTTCCATATGAATTACTACAACTATTATCAGGATTTTTTTTTTTCCATTAGAATTTTTTTAATAGAAAAATCAATTTATCAAAATCCGTGGCTTTTGCCAGCTTCCTTTCTATCAATATTTTAGAAATTCATAAAAGCCAGAATCCAAGCTATTGCCCAAAACTTCATTATCCCACAATAATAATCTTGGTAAATTGGTATAAAAATTAGCACAACATTTAGTAAGTTTTTTCAAAGAAGTGCCATTTTACACGAAGTTCTCAACTCCTCAAGCGTCTGATGTAGAAGAGCCTAACACCTTTTGAATTGGGTTTCTGTACTAAAGAAACTCTATTGAAAATCATTAAACCTCTTTGACATGCCCATCATTATATTTATCTTGTGAGTAGATGTAATGGATCATTCTATAACTGTGTGATTTGCGCACATTTTGATTTTGGTCATTCTATAATTGCCTAATTTGTATGAAAAAAATCACTACTCCACCTTTTGTGATTTTTATGGTCTGTTTACATGAGAGAATATGAGAAAAGTTAGTGCAAATAGAAGGTTATTAACTAAAAATGAAAAAAAAATATATTAAGAGAAATACAAAATAGGATTTCTAAACAATTAAAATTTTGTTGTAATTATATTTCTACTTGTCTTTTTCAAGTCTCTAACTTTTGTTGTCAAATATTTTATAGTTATGCCATAGAAAAAAGGATTTAGAAACCTAAGCAAATCATGCCCTACATCACATGATCCACCATAACATCCACCATAACCTTCATCACATGTTCATTCTGAGCACTATTGAGCCTCTTCAACTAACGCAACATAAGTCACCAATGAATTCTTCACCATCCTAGCATGTGACATCAGACGCTTCATTATCTTAGCAAAGGGTAGTTAATGATAAACGATCATAACAACCACTAGTAGATCATCCACCACCCAGAGGCCATTGGAGAGTCACGATTGTAGGTAAGTATTTATTATATCTAATTATACTAATTAAACATTCTTTTGCAAAATAGATCTTAACAGATCTTGAAAGATGGTAGACATGAAGACAGTGAATGTACAGGAATTAAAGAACTAGAAGATAGCTATCCCCTTTAATGAGTATGGTGCACTAACCAAAGATGTTGCTGGCATATACAAGTAGATTATGGGACAATTGGCTTCTGATCCTATTAATATCCCAATCACTTATACTAATTGGAAGAATGTTCCTAAGGCTTGGAAGAATAAAATATTCAATAACGAAATCAAGGTTGTAAAAAAATTATGCATTTTATTTATATTTGACATCATACTCATTATATAAACTAATAAAAATTGTTTTCTTTATTCTTTGAAGTCAAAGTTTCACTTTCATATAGTAGATTTTATTGCAAGGAGTTGGACACGTAAGAACTTAGGTAAAAAGTGGAAGGACTTGAAGTGGAGGATATGGCATGAGTTCAATGATTCGTCCTTGATTATAGATGAAATATATGAAAAGGTCTAAGATGGCGTTCCTCGGGATCAATGGAAGACTTTTGTTGACAAGAATAATGAGGAGAAGTATAAGGTAATGTATAATGTAAGTACACTATTTAATCAAAATGTATATGCAAATGTTGATAATAATGATTCCTTCTTATTATAGGAGATGTGTAGGAAAAATGCATCAAATTGTCAAAAGCAACTGGTTTCACACACAACTGGCTCTAAAAGCTTTGCTAGGAAAAGGACTAAACTGGTTTTCTTCCATATCTTGTTATTCAAGTACTGATACATTATCTAAGTTTGAGATATATTATCTAAACTGATATATATTCTTATGTAGGCTAACGAGTTAGGTCATATGGTAGGAAGAATAGAACTATGGTTTCATGTTCATAAGAAACCGGGTAGCATTTATGTCAATGAAGCAGTAAAAGATAAAAAGGGGTTAGTTTTTGCTTCATATTTTATGTTATAGGAATTACACATTCACAAACATATTAATTTAGTGGATATTTTGCTTTTGCAAGAGCAAATTGAGGAGACCTTGTCCCAAGACCCTTCTTCACAATCTCAAACCATGTCATAGGATTTGCCAAGTTTTTTAACATTTTAGTGGCATGACATTTGATACAATAGTTCTAGTGAGCCATAGATGCAAGTGAGAATCCAGAGTTTGGAGTTAGAGTTGACTTCTAAGCATGAAAGACAAATGGCTATGGAAAGAGCATTGGTAGTAGTTTTTCAAAGAATGTTTAGGATAGTACCTAAAAAAATTGCTAATTTGATAACCCACCCTCCACTGATAAATTTCTATTATTTTCTCTACTTATTAATGATGGAATGGTTATGTTTCTTTCATTGTTGATGATGGATTAGTCGTGTTTATTGCTACTGTGTTTGCTACATATAAATCATAAGTTAGAGCTAGCTTATAAGTTGTGTAAAGTACACATGTGTAATTGTGCATCTAATGCTATATTATATACTTAATGTTTGTCGTTAATTCAAGGTCTCATATTAAATACTGCCTATCTTGTATTTAAACTATCATATGAGAATCCATGTTTTATTCCTTGCCTAATGAATCTTTGTCTTCTAGGCAAATGAGGGCGATGGCGTAAATTGTGTTGTGTGAATATTGTTTGTGATATTAATGCTTTTAATTATGTGTGTATCATTTTGTGAACTTTAGTTGAATTGTGTGGTTTGTAAGTTGTAAGGATTTGTTGTGGTTGATTAGTAGCTACTTCTGTTTTGTGAATTTAATGAATTTAGATATATCTATTAACTACTTTAAGCTTTCTTCCACATATGCATAATAATAATCACACTTGGTTGCCATGCACTTTCAACTGTTTGTAAATAGAAAATTTATTGATTAGATATAGTGATCAATTTATTAAATTTGGTGAAAATTGATTGTTAGCCTAGCTCAGCCTAGTCACATATTTTCCTTGGTTTTAATGTTAAAAAATAATTTTAGTTCATAAACAAGCTTTATATCTAACTATACGCTTTAGTGTTTGTTAGGTGTTTTATAAATTCAAAGATCATGATTCAAGAGATCCAACTTTAGATCTAGGATTTTATTTTTTTATGATCTTTTGTAAATGAATTCTAAGCAATTTAATCTTCATAACTTTAAATATTTTTAATTGATATTTTGAGGAAGAATAAACCATTTGAAGAGAGAAAAAATTAGATATTTTTCAAATAAGCTATTAAATGATCTTTCACAAGTACAAATTTTGGAAAACTTTTTTTTTACTCAGAGAATTGATTTACGAATAGATTCTTGGAAGAACTTGTGAAAATCATATCAAAATTGATTCGCTAATTGATTCGTGAAATAAGTTTTTGAAAAATTCTTTTTAGCAAAGGTTGAGATTTTAAGCTGAATCGATTCATTAATCGATTCAATTCATGATTCAATATGCTATGAACTAATTCATGAATTGATTTAGTCAAGAATGTTCTTCATGAACTTCATACATGAATCGATTCACAAATTGATTCATAAATAGAAAATAGTTGTAATCACTCTGAATCAATTCACAAACTAAAAGTTAGTTATTTTATTAGAGTTAGTTACAGCAGTTATAAATAACCTCAACCATTTTCAGATTTCATATAATTACATCTTATTCTTTCTCTTTCAACTGCGAAAATCAAAGAAGTCTCAGTGTTTGACAAGATCATCTTCTTCCTCATTCCTTTTCTGAATCAAATTGATTAAAGATCAAAATTGTGTAGATTTCATAAAGGGTAATTGATACTAGCTCTCAATTTGGTATTGTATTCCTATTTTGATCTTGTTTCTTTTGTTTTTGAGATTTCTAGGTTTTGTAGAAATCTTGTTTAGGTTTAGAAGAGTCTATGTTAAATCTTCTATGTTAGTAAGATCCCTGCAAATTCTTATGTGTTTGTTTTTATATTGACTGGTAGTTCATAAGTCTGGTAATCTTGATACTTTTATAATAAAAGTGATCTTTCAGTTGAGGAACAATCCAAGTGAAGTAGACTTCATTTGCCGTTTCAGGTAAAGTTGAACTACTTTAAAAATTGTGATCTTGCTTACTTTTTCTCTTGCTCTTTTACATTTTGTTGTTTAAGAATCAATTTTGATATATCTCACAATCTGCCTAACATTAATTCAATATATTGATCTACTGCATTATCTTTTCAAGAAAACAGAATCATAATAACAGGCATATATATATATTCCCCTAAAGGAATAAGGACAAGATCTCATAGTTATTTGTGGGACCTGACATTGATTATTACCAATATGCCATGTCTAATGCATTTTATTGTCTATCTAGTAAATTGGATTAGTTTCATATTATACTTGATTAGGTGTCATAATATATTTGTTGTTACTCAACTTTAACAGTTATAAGATGTATTTTTTAATATAATCAACTAGATTAATTCAATTTTATACTTAACATACCCATTGCACAATATGCTTAATAATCAATTTTGTTAATTAACTTGGATGAGCAATTATCAAGTTAACACTTTTATAGAAGCTTTATAGGATATGCATAATAAATTTTAATGTGTTTCTAGTTGATCTTAGGGTTAGTATAATAACTTACTCTAATTTTATTTTACAGCTACTAAATACAGGAAGTGGACATGTCACAGCAGTAAGACACTCTTCCTCTACTAGTCATAACGTATGACCTTGATTTCTTCATTCCGATTGTTGTTAAATTATGTTTAAACTCGTAAATTCTAATATTTGACTAACAAATGTTTGAATTCTTATTATTAATATAAAATTTGCATTTATTTTTATTTATATTAAAATATATGAATTTATTGTAAATTATTATTGTAGCAGATTAATAAATATAAGAAAAATTAGAATAGAAAAAAAATCTAAAAATTGATTTTAGCGGCCTTTTTTCTAAATTTTTTTTGAAAAACCACTGCAATAAGTAATTTTTTTTTAAAAAAATTCTATATAACCGCCCCAATTTTTTTTTTTAAAAAAATTTGTATAATTGCTGCTAAATGTAGTAAAAACCACTGCAAAAAAAAGCAAATTTAAAAAAAAAATGAAAAACCATCGTTAATTACATAAAAAACTATTGGAATTTTTTTTAAACTTAAACCATAATCACCACTAAATATATTAGAAGACCGTCGTTAATATATATATATATATTTTTCATATTAATAAAAACTACCTCTAACTACCTTATAAAATGATCACAAAAATAATTTTTAATAAAAAAATACAATCAAAATTGTCACTAAATACCAATAAATTTTTACTATATTTACTTTTTCAACGGTTTGTAAAAACTATCGCTAAATAGTTCTTGATATATATATTTGCGAAAGTTTTGAAAATCGTTATAAAGAGTCTTAGCGGTAGTTATAACTGCCATTAAATTTACAAAAAAATCACCGTTAAATACAATCTTTTTTGTAGTGACTATACTTCATAAATTTCATCCTAAAACACATATTATAATTCATAAATTTTATAAGTTCCCCATAAAAGTTGAGTCCTGCATTTTTTTCCATATGAATTACTACAATTATTATCAGGATTATTTTTTCATTAGCATTTTTTTTAATAGAAAAATCAATTTATCAAAATCTGAGGCCTTCGCCGGCTTCCTTTCTATCAATATTTTAGAAATTCATAAAAACCAGAATCCAAGCTGTTGCCCAAAATTTCATGATCCCATAATAATAATCTTTGTAAATTGGTATATTAGCGTAACATTATGTAAGTTTTTTCAAAGAAGTGCCATTTTACATTGAAGTTCTCAACTCCTCAAGCGTCTGATGTAGGAAAGCCTAACCCTTTTTGAATTGGGTTTCTATATTAAAGAAACTCCATTGAAAATCATTAAACCTCTTTGACATGCCGATCATTATATTATCTTGTGAGTAGATGTAATGTATCATTCTATGCCTGTCTGATTTTCACATACACTACCGCCGCCGCTATAGATACAAATGAATGTTGGAGGCGATTTTTTAACAAGTTATCGCTAACTACATGATTTAACGGCGTTGTAAACAATGGTAACTAAAAACATGGATTTTGGTTCTCTTCAAAACGTTCGTCATTAAGTACATGGTTTAACTGACTAAAAACACGAATTTTGTTTCTCTTCAAAACATTCGCTGCTGGACATTTTGGTTCTCTTCACATGACCATCCAAATTGCGGTTCTCATTGAAACCCTCATAGCTTAGTGCCAGATCCAGCATCTACTGACTCTGTTCCCTGCTATCAATGTCAATGACTCTTTTACCAAGAGCAAGGTAACGCTTTTATCTACTTTTCGAAGTTCTAGATCTGTATTAGTGTAATTGTGGTTTAGATATGAGATTTTGGTAACTTGATCTCAGTTCTAATCTTTAATTGTGAGTAAAATGCTTCAGATCTGAGTTCTGAGTATGATTTTAGTTGAATTCCTCTGCTTTTGGAGTGTTAGATCTATCCACATCAAAGCAGAGATAAAAGAAATTCGAGTGTGCACGAGCCGAACTTGTCGCAAACAAGGTTCGTTTCAAACCCTAGAAACCCTCAATGGCCTTGCTCCTCCAAACGTTGTCATAAAATCATGTGGGTGCCTGGCAAATGCCATGGTGGTCCCAACCTAGCTGTGCTACCAAATGGTGTCATCGTCAGTCATTGCGGGACGGCGGCTCGTGCCGCTGAGGTCATGGTGAGTTTGTTCACCGGGAAAGATTGTTGTGATTCGTATGATACGAAGAATAGTTTGGATGCCCTTGCATTGAGGAAGATAGCAGAGGTTGAGTACGAGAAGCAAAATTTTTCCAAGACGAGCTTCTGCTCTCACAGGTACGGTGTACTCTGCACTAATGAGTTTAAAATTCCTGAAAATTATCGAATTTATCTTTTTTTTTTTCCACCATGCAGTATCGTGTTTGAGTAATTGTATGATTTTGAGTGCTCAATTTTTTGTTTGGTGTTATGTAATTCGATTGGAGTTAAGAATGCATCTTGAAATTGCACTGATTTTGTGGTGTTTCGGGTTGATGCAGGCTATAGAGTTAAAACCATTCGGTGGTATCCATG
>JANHAO010026098.1:0-11226 GCA_026873985.1 Saraca asoca | reverse complement strand
CCAATCTTATAGTTTCTAGCCTCACAATAGGTGTAAAAACTTCTTGATTGTTTAAGCAAGGTTTTCATAGGAATCCTTTAGCAACCAACCTAGCTTTATGGTTTTCTATCTCTCTATTTGGCTTTAGTTTTGTCTTATAAACCATTTAATCTCCATAGTTTTTTTGTTATCTAGAAGATTTACTAGTTTCCAGGTATGGTTCCTTTCAATGGCATCTATCTGCTCCTTCATTGCGTTCCTCCAAGTATCAATTTTTGTATCTTCTTCAAAATTCACAAGTTCACAATCTACAAACATGGCCATGTACATAAGTTCTCCTTTTGAAATCACAACATTATATAGAAAAACTTCAAAATCCTTGAGTCTAGTAAATGAAATTTTGGTTTTCTGAGGTCTTATAGGTCTTGTCTATCTTTGTTGTCTCTAATCATTAATAATTTTATCATTTATTATTTCTTGATCACTTCCAGTACCTCCATCTCTGAGTTCAAACCAAAAAGATTGCAATCTATCATTACCCTTTTCTTCCTTATCATCATGTCCAAATCTTAAGTTGCTAGTTCATTCATAATAATATTTCCATTAAAAGCGACTCTATTAGTAATCAAGTTTAGTAGCATGTATCCACTAGTTAAATGGTTCCAATGAGTACAAACTTCTTACTTATATCATCAAGTTTGCTTCCTCTTTTCTTCAGGTACATATGTATAACATAGTGACCCAGAAATCCTTAGATGATTCATTCTTGGTTTCTTCCCTGACCAAACTTCCTCAGGTGTCTTCTTTATAAGCTTCTTAATAGGACATCTGTTTAACAAATATATTGCACATGACTTTACCTTCCCTAGAGTTTGTTTAGTAAATTCTTGGCCTTGAGCATGCTTCTAGCCATGTTTAATATGCTATGACTTTTCCTTTCAACAATGCCATTATGCTAAGGTGGGTGCTATAACTTCATGAACAACCCACTGTTTTCATAGAATCTCTTGAATTCAATGGATTTATACTCTCCACCCCCATCAGTCCTTAGAGTCTTATTTCCATTTTGTCTTTCCACCATTGCTTTTGAAGTTCTTGACTTTAAAGGCTTCTGATTTTTGTCTGATGATATATACCCAGATTTTTCTACTAAAATCATCAATAAATATTATAAAATGTTATTTTTACCAAAAGAGATAGTGTTTAAGGGACCACATACATTTGAACGCATAAATTCAAGAAATTTTGTTGTTTTGTTCATAACTTCTCTTTAAAATGATTTTTTGTGCTGCTTCCCCATTATGCATGCTTCATAAAACATATCAAGTTAATTTACAAGTGGCAATCTAGTCACCTTTTTTACTTTACTAAGTTAGTTTAGACTTTTGAAATTTAGATGACCAAAACTTAAATGTCAAATCCAATCTTCATCCTTTACTGCTGTAGACAAGCATTTATATGTGGCATTTTAAATCTTAATCTTAAAGGTTCTATTAATTGACAAGGGATTCAATACAAGCTTGTTGTTAGAATTTAGGATAGATAAGCATCCTTGTTCTGATTTCATTTTATAGGCCCTTTCAAGTAATTGGCCTAAGCTCAATAAATTATTTTTCATGATTGGAACATACGGAACATTACTAATATAAGCATGACCACCATCTTTTGGCTCAATTAAAATATTACTTTTTCTTTCTACTTGCATAGTGATGTTGTTTACAAATTTCACACTAGACTTCATTGAATTTTTCAAATCAACAAATAGTTCTTTCATCCAACTCATATGATTGGAATAGTCTGTGTCCAAGAACCAGGAATCATTTTTAGACTTATCTAAATTACTTATTACCATTAAAAGCATATGTTCTTCTTCCCTATTTTCCTGAGCAAAGTTTACAGCCTCTCTAATTTTGAGTAGTCTTCTTGTTTTTGCACTCATTTGCAAAGTGATAGAATTTATGACATTCAAAACACTAAATGTTAGTCTTATCAAACCTTCCACCTTTTCCATCTATATGCAATAACTTATATTGATGCCCCAAAGTTTATAACCAAACTTTCTTAATTCTCTTTGCACTTTTATAGCATTTTTCCAAAATATCCCATGTCTCCTTTGCTATTCTAGCCCCAACAATTTTTTTAGAAACCATGCAATTAACACTCTAATGGATGAAGAGAAAAGTCTTACAATCTTTCTCTTTATTCTCTAGTTAGATATAGTTATGGGATTCAACAACTTTCATTACTAATTCTAATACTTCTTAGAATCCAAACATCACCTTCATTTAGATTCTCCATTTATCAAAATGTTTTCCATCTAAAATCATAAAGGTTGCGTGAAATGATCCATTAGAACTAGCCATAATCTCCCTAGCTCAATCTTGCTCCAGAATAGAATAGAGTAACTAGAAGTTGAGAGAATGAAGAATATACAAGCTTATAGGCACAAGTGAAGAGAAAAATAATGAGCTTTTATTTCTAAACTCTTTTCACACAAATATGTCATAAGGCTCCTGTATTTTATATTAATAGATTTAACCATACTAACTAACCAAAACAACCTCCTAACTAACTTAACTATCTTATTTAATTTGGATTTGTCTCCTATATTACAATAAGAAATAGTAGCCAAAACATTTAACTATTTTCTATCTTTTAATGCTCTCACTTAAAATTTAATTTCTTAAAAATCCTACACTTCATTTTTTTTACGTAACCACTCCAGTTGTTTTCATTATTTTTTTTTAACTTTTTGGGAATCATAATCCAAAGTCTTAATTTAAATAAGATGCCTTGTTCTTTAAGATACTATTACTTGGACTCTTAGTTGATTAAAAGAATATTCAAATCAATATTTGTAACTAAAAAAAATTAACATTTTACAAAATAAGTTTTTGATGAAAATTTTGATATAATTACACAAAATATTTCTACATTTTGCTTAGTACTAGAAGACAATGACTTAATTGTTCCTTGTCCATGTTCTGAATGAAAAGAGGGGAACAAAATAAATTCTACCTGCAAGCTATATATATATAAAAAAAAAGAAAGTTGATTTACAAACTTGTGAGAAATTGGTTTTACATGGAGCTATACACTACAAAAAATAGGTTTTACAAAGAGCAAAGAGTTTACTTGTAGCCAATTTTTTAGAAAAAAATGATAAAAACAATCATAATAAAATCTGAATTAGTATCAATACAATGCAAACAATAATGCAATACAATTAATTACCAAAAAAAAATGAAATAGTTAATGGGCTGAAGACTATCAATATTTTACAGGAAACAGGCTTTAATTATGTAACCCATAATTCATATATTTAAGCAAATCTAGGGAGGGGTTATAATTTAAGAATCACTAATTTTTAAAGAGTGAGAGAGAAATATCCATATTATCTAATATTTGTCTTATTCTATGAAGCTTTGTTCTCCTCCTTGCCCAACTCTAGTGAGTAGATGGCATTATTCTTGTCGTCCTTACGCATTGGCAACCAGCATATTAGCACTGTTATGTCATTGTGTTAAGTTGGTAGAATGTAGGAATCCGATTACTTTGACGATTATGTTGGAATGGGATCAGAGCTCAGTCAGCTCTACTGTTCCAATTTCAGAGGTGTGGCAATTTCAGCTTTTTCCATTTCTAGCTCCTTTTCTGGGCACCATCTCTGACCCTAGGTTCAAGTTTCCTTTTTCTTGTAAATGAAAATTCTCCTAAATCTCTCTAAAAATGCTTTTTGTCCAATTCCAAATTCCCAAGTTTTTGTTAAGGCAAATATAATAGTCCAATTTTTCTTAGTCCAATTTTTCTTAGTTTCATTTGTCCCCTGATTTCAAAATTTTCATATTGTTTTCTCGTGTGTTCTAGATCCCTTATTTCTTCATTTTTTTATTTTCAATTTCTATTGTTTGGAAAGCAATTGTTTTGCTAATTGTTTGCATTCATTTGATGATTGCAGTATAATGTACCTTAGCAAGATTCCAAGGCAAGTCTGTTGAAATTTGGTTATTAATTGCTTATTTCTCATTAAAAATTATTGTTTAATTTTTGCTAAGCATATTTCCATCATGTTATGTAATTTCAATAGTTTTGTTTTTTAAAATTCTACCTAATCATTTTGTCAATTGTACTATTGGAAGCATGTGGTAAGATTTGTCTAACTATTGGTTTGTTCTAGAGAAGTTTAACAAGTTATTTTTTATTGAATGTATGTGCACAAAGAATTGAAATCATAAGGCTTCAGGGTTTTAGAACAAAGGTTAGTTAATGAACAAAGATTTGGCAATTAACATGTTTTAATTAGTTAGCCCCACAACATCCTCTAACACTCTATATAAACCTTTGTAGGAGATTTTGTTCTTTTTTCTGTGTTTGATGTTTTTTATTGGACTCTCAACAATTCAATTACTTGTATCTAAATCTTCAGTTGACATCTCTTATGTAATTTTTTTTTGGATTTGAAGCTTATGCCCTCTCTATAACTTAATCTTCTGTAATGGTAGTTGCACAAACAATTGAAAGGTTTAGAACAAATGAAAAACGTTGCAAGAAGAAAAATATGCAACATATTTTTTAGTGAGATTTTGAAGAAGACTTTTTTACATCTCAGTGGTTGGTTGTACTTTATTATTTTTTTAATAATCTTTTATTTGTGTTTAAGTTTTTAGTGAAATTTTCTTCAGATTTTCTACATAGTTTAAAGATAGTGCACACCTTATAACTCAACACCTTCATTCATGGAACTTTAATTTTCCTTAATACTGTGGTAACCCAGTACTCAAGTAAGAATATTTGTTTTCTTTTATTGTTAGCAATTTACAAGTTCAAGTTGTTTTAATACTGTGCTAACCATTGAATTTCAATTTGGTACTCTCTTTCTATTTAGGAAGAAGTCCACCTCCTACAACTCTGTAGCTTTCACATATCCATTTTCAAGTTTTCTAATTCATGTTCTAGCAATGTCTTCCTTGTTTAATGTAAAAACTTTCTTTTTGTTTTGTTATGCAGAATCTCTAAGGTTTTTGTTATGTGCTTTTGCCAAAAAATTTATAATTTTTTTTACATATTCTTTTGGTTGACTTAGTTACTATAGTAGGATGTTTGTACTAGAACATTTTGTCATGGTTTTTTTCTTTTGATCTCAAGTTAATGCGCTCATGAATCATCAATGATAACACAACATCTAATGATTGTTCTTAGGTTAATAAAGCTTCACTTCGTACAAAGACATCAACAAATTGACATTGTAGTTTTGGTTTAATAACAAACTATGGAGGATAAAAAAGTTGACTACATTCTTTGATGATATTGGATGCAGGCATTAGTCATTGTTGCAATGCCAAAGAAATTATGTCGTTGAGTTTAGACACTAATATAAACCAAAATTGCCTAAACTATATTGTAATCATTTCTAACCAACAACAATTGCAAGGGATTCAAGCACAATAGTTCTCAAATTACTCTAACATCAGAAACCACAATTTGATGTTAAAAAGGTCAAAGCAAAATCAAATTTCAAATTGCAATATGTAGGTGCCATACATGATGGGTCTTGGAGATGATAATGGATGGTGAAATTGGTTCCATTTGTACAATGGCATACGAGGGTTTATAGTCACTACGGTTAACTATGAGTCTTAGCTCCTAATCAAGTTGTGTTATAAGTTTCGTCATTGATACAAGGAAAAGAGGACCTGAAAATGTGTATCAAAAGCAAATTGTTCACAAGAAATCCTTAGATACATTTAGCTAAAGAACCTCTAAATACTAAGGTGTCATAAGGTTTGTTTTTCTTTTTCCATTATGCTCTTTACTTGGCATTCTATGTTTTTGTATTCACTGGCTTGCCTCATCATATTTTGTCATTTTTCTTTGTTTTTATTTTAGTACTTTTTATTTATAAAAGGTGTATTTTTCTCAAAAATTAAATACATTTATTCTGAAATCATCTATTCCTTTTGGATCACAATGTAGCAAACATTATGAACAGGGCTGTCGGTAATTTCGAATAAGCAAAGTGGCTAGAAACAAATATCTATATCTTGGAACATTTAGTGAGTTCTTTCAACATTCTTTAATTATATTCTTGATTAGAGATAGTTAAAGTTTATTTCTACTCTTACATTCTCTTTTTTTTTTTTTGTAGCTACTTATATGCATTATCTGTGTCTCACATTTGCACATGGCATAATCTAAAGTCAAACTCGCTTTAAGTAGTCTGTGAATCACTTGTTTGGTCCTTATGTATTTAGAATCTCTAGATAGAATCACCAAAACATTGGTAATTTGATACCAAATGATATAGGTCTTTCTTAATATACACAATTATACATATATATATATATATAACATCTAGAATGAGATAGACAATTGATTTTCTATTTTATCAATAACTTCCTCTTATTTTACTTACATTTCAAATTTTATGTTTATAATAATGTCAAGAGCAATCAAGGTGAACATGGAGGATAGTTTATTGAATATTAGATTAAAACTTATAAATAATAGAGTTAAGAGATTGTCAAGATTATAACACTCCTACAGCAAGTGAGGTTGCAATTCTAGTTATTAGTAATATCAATGGCTTTAGAAGGGACATTATACTTGAATCAAAAAGTGGTAAGGTGCAATGTATTAGCAAATCACATTCATTTTATCTAGTTTTGCAATACTTACTAATTTTTCCATGCCCTGAAGATGGGCACAGAGTCTCCCATCGTGAATTTGTAAAATCTTTTGCCAAAAAAAGGTAGGTTGACCATGAGAGAATTCTTTGCATTCATATTACAAGATCGATTAAATATTTTTCTTCACTAATGAATTCATAAAGGCTACTACAACAATTTGTAGTTGATGTGTACACTATGATCAAAGCAAAGCACATTCGATATATAAGAAATAACTTGAAGAGTCTATGTGCTGACCTGTATTGTGGGTTTGTTAATGCCTTACTTGCAAGGATAAATTAATGTAGCATCTAGAGGTAAAAGAATAATGTTGCCTTTAAGTTTCATTGGTGATGCTAAATACCTAATGAGAAATTATCATGATGCCATGGCAATTTGTAGATGGGTTAGTTTTCCTAATATTTTCCTCACTTTCACATGTAATCCAAATTAGCTAGAGATCATCAAAATTATTGGTGTGCTTGGTTTGAAATCTTTTAGTTGCATTGGCCTTATATGCAGAGTTTTCAAAATAAAACTTTGGTACATGATGAATAATTTGTATAAAGATTCATTCTTGGGTAAAGTCAGAGCAAGTAAGTGTACTAACTCTCATGTTTTTATTAAGTTTATATTTATACTTATGCAATTTCTATATTAAAATATCTATGGAAAGGAACATTGGAAAAAAATCTATTTTAGTAATGTACATGATTGAATTTTATAAGAGAGGTTTCCTGATATGCGCATCATAATTTTCCTAGTGCTAGAAAACAAGGTTCACAATGTAGAAGATGCTGATAAAATTATTTCTATTGAGATTCCTAACCCTTAAATAGAGTCGTTACTTTGTGAAATGGAGAAAAACTTTAAGATTCATAAGCCATGTGGCAACACCAATAGTAAATCTCCTTGCATGGAAGGTGTA
Organism: Saraca asoca; assembly: GCA_026873985.1. Classification (NCBI taxonomy): domain Eukaryota; kingdom Viridiplantae; phylum Streptophyta; class Magnoliopsida; order Fabales; family Fabaceae; genus Saraca; species Saraca asoca. The sequence continues at coordinate 3,654 of JANHAO010026098.1, read as the reverse complement.
ACAAACACTTCCCAACAAATTATGTTGAATCAACAAGTGTAGATAGTGATAGATACCCTATATATAGAAGAAGAGATAATAGAAGAACAATAGACAAAAATCATATTTAGTTAGATAATCGTTTCATCATACCTTACAATCTAGAGTTATTTATTCGATATCAAGCTTGCATCAATGTTAAGGCTTGCAACCAGGGGACATCCATCAAATATGTCAACAAAGGATATGATAAAGTCATAACTTCATTACAACAAGCAAAAAGGACTGATGAAAAATTCTACTATATTTATAGACATGTATTTGCTTATAAAACATGTTGGCGAATCTTTGCATGTGATATACATTACAGATAGCCACCGATTGAGAGATAGAAGTTTCATCTTCTTGGAGAATAATTTGTAGTTGTGAATGACAGTGATTCCATTGAAGAAATAATTTGCAAGGAATCAAATCAATAAACGGTGCTCACTTTATGGATGGAAAAGAACAAAGAAGATCCAAAAGTTCAAAAATTAACTTACATGGAATTCTCATTGCAATATGTGTTCAAAGAAGATATTCGAAAGTAGATTTAGAGAAGACATGGATTTGCAATTGGTAGAATTAAATTCATTCCATGTTTAGCTGGAGAGCTCCTTTACTTACATATCTTACTCAACAAAGTGAAAGGAGCAACATGTTACAAGGACATTAGAATAGTTAATGACATTGTTCACAAAACCTTCAAGGAGGATTACTATGCTTTGGGTTTGCTTAATGATGATGTAGACTATTTTGTTGCAATAAAGGAGGCATCATCATGGGGATGTGGTCAAACCTTAAGGAGACTTTTCGCCACCATGCTATTTTGCAATTGTCTTTTTAGGCCTAACGTTGTATGGAAAGATGCTTAGAATATTCTCATGGAGGATTTGTTGTACATACAAAGGAGAGCATTGCAATGAGAAGGTAAACAAAAGAATAATAGAATTATACTTTTTATTGTCTCCTAATAAATCTTTAAATTTACATGTAAAATTTTTCACCAACATATGAAACTATCTATTGACTAATCATATCTTATATTAATACAAACTTGATCCTTACAAATGAGCAATTACAATATTTAGCTCTTACTAAAATTGAAAAGATTTTGCAAAAAAAAAAATGTAAAAAGCTTACATGATTATTTTCCCATGGAAGTTCCTAATATAAGTATGATCACTCCAATTAGGAACAATTTAATTACTGATGAGATGAATTCTGATAAAGAAGCTTTGAAAGTAGAAGTGTACCTATTGTTGAATGCAATGATAGATGAGTACATGGCAATGTTTAACACTATTGTAGATGTTGTTCATGATGGTAAAGGAGCCATTTTCTTCCTATATGGATACAGTGGTATGGGAAAAACTTATATTTGGAGAGCCATAACTTCTTTTTTATGCTTAGAAGGAAGAATTGTCTTAATTGTCGCATTAAGTAGTATTGCTTCCATTCTTTTTCCATGTGGTTAAACTGCTCATTTTATATTTGCAATTCCTTTAGATATTAACAAAGACTTAACATGCAACATTGTGTAAGGTGATATAGGCATAATTACTCAAGAAAATTGACCTTATAATTTGGGATAAAGCACCAATGGTACTTAAGTTTGTTTTGATGCACTTGATAAAACTTTAAAAGACATCTTACAATTTGACAATATACAAAGTCATTTAGTGCCTTTTGGAGGGAAAGCAATTGTATTTTAAGTTGATTTCAAACAAATTTTTCTTGTGATTCCAAGAAAAAGTCATCCTAACATTGTCAGTGCCACTTTAAATTCATCTTACTCATGGGATTCTTGTTGTGTCTTAGAACTGACAAAGAATATACACCTGGATTCTTTTCCATCTAACTTATCTAAGTAGACAAAACTTAAATAATTCTCTGAATGGATTCTCAAGATCAGCAATGGAAAAGCTGGAGAAGTGAATGATGGGAAAGCTAGACAAAACATATGTAAATTCTGATTTTGTTTACAAAACAAGCATGAACAGATCCTATCAAGTTGATTTGTTAACACCTAAGATTCTAAATGCTCTTCAATGTTTTGGGTTGCCAAACTATAAAATGACACTAAAAGTTGGAGTACCAATCATGCTTATTAAGAACATTGACCAATCATCTGGTTTGTGCAATGATATAGAGCTAATTGCGACCTAATTAGCATATCAAGTCACTAAAGCGGAGGTGTTGGCTAGGATTGAAGTTGGGATTAAGATCTTCATTCCAAGAATTGTCCTGAGCCCATCACAATCAAAATGGCTCTTTAAACTACAAAAAAGACAATTTCCAATCGTTATCTCATATGTAATATCAATAAACAAGAGTTCAAGATAATCACTAAAGAAAGTAGGAATGTATCTCTCAAAGTCAGTATTAAGCTTTGGTCAATTATATGTTACAATCTTAAAAGTGACTAGTTGAGAAGCACTAAAATTTCTCATTTAAGGACAAGACGAGGAGAACAACAATGTAACTGTTAGATGTGCTTCAGCCAAGAGGGAGAAAATTTCAAAAAAATTTCAGTGAAGAAGAAGCTCATGGCCGAAACTCATCTTCCAAGATCCGTTGGAATGAGGTTTCCATGTATCACATACATTAAATACAAAGTAAGAGGAAGCAAGATCAACCTTTAATCCAGCTCCTTTTGCAGTGAAAACATCTGATTTCTTCGGTCACCTTAGAAGTCTACACGTCATCCCTCCACCGGTATCCACATCGGAGAAGAACACTCATGGCCTCCTCAGCTTCTCCACTTGTGCTAGCAAGTCTCCAGAAGCTGAAAGGACCAAAAGGAAGCCGAACAGTTGCCGGAACACCATCGGCCTTCTTCTTCCCTCACCGTCTCAGCCATGGTCGAACCTCCTTAAAGAACACTTCTTCATTTTAGCTGAACTCTTTAGCAAAACTCAAGGGAAGAAAGGAGAGAGCACACCGGAAACCATTTCCAGTCAGATCTGCTCCGGACACCGCCAGAACCGGCCGAGGAACGCCTTCCTCCACCACACGATCTCTCTCTCTCTTGACGTCGGTTCGTCTCCTGCGTGAAGGAATGGCCGAACAATTCAGTTGAAGGGAAGATGAAGAGACGCCGGAACGGCGTCATTTGTTTTGGCCAAGCCACTTTGGCCCAAAATGACGTCTTTTCATGCAATAGGAAAATAACTTTTTTGATTTGCACTTTAGTCCCTGGAGTTCTAAATAACTCCAATTTCGGCCCAAACAATTCCACCGAATTACAATTTGGTCCCTGAACATCAAATATGTCCAAATATCGGTCATATCATTCCCCATTATGCGTGTGACCCAGTAGGCCCCCGAAATATTGGCAAAAGTCTAAAATGCCCTTCAAACCTTTTGAAGGAATATGAAATTAATCCAATTAATTTCCTGATCAATTTCTCCAAATTAATCAATTGGACTGTAAGTTATAAGCGGACTCTAGCAAGCCATTATAGCTATCCAAATTTTGGTAGGAGTCTTCAAGGTGACAAGCCTGTCTATGGCTGATCTTAGTGTACAGTACACCATGTACACAGTGTATGATACAATCCCTTCATTACCTATATCCGATCAGTCAGAGGTATGGATGTCAGTCAACCTCTATAATCAATCATAGTTTCTCAA
>JANHAO010026097.1:0-11178 GCA_026873985.1 Saraca asoca | reverse complement strand
AAAAAATAAAGAAAACACATGTTTTCAAAATTTACATCTAAACAAGTTTTTTGTTTTTTGGTTCTAGAAAAACAGTTTTTAAAAATAATTTTTAAAAAACTGTTTTCAAAAATAATAAAACAAAAATACTTGAAAATACTTTCAAACAAGCCCTAATAACTGATGTAGAGGGGACAAGAATCAAGTTTGAGGATAACACTGTCTGGTTGCAAGTACGATTTATGAATGTCAGACATTCAGACTCATCCCCACGATCTCATTTCTCAAACTGTCCTTTTGTTGACATCATTTTCATTCTGTCTAACACTCATAATTCCTATTTTATATTCATAATTCAAGGCGAACCCCACGTCTCACAATTGACAGGTGTAATTCTCTTTCTCTCTCTCCTCCACTCTACCAAATCTCACTCTTTCTCATCAACATGTATTGCAAGATTAGAAAAATTCCAGTTACACTTATATTGTAGAATTTGAATGGGCAGCACAAGAGCTAATAGGAAAAATGTTAAATGCACATGAGTTGTATATACAAAATCCTCACAGGATAAGTTTTCTTCATTGAATTTTAAAAAAATTAGTAAAAGAAGACAGTGAGGGATATACGGAGGTGATCTTTTGTATGTAGCATGATTATATACTAACGAACAAGTGAAGTTAATTTAAGTTAGATTATAAAACATATGCAATTGAGTAACAGTTTGTCAGATAAAATAAATGTAATTAGTTGGTTAGTTTAGGAAGAAGAGCTTGATGCACACAAATATTCAAATTGGGGTTATTTTGAGTAACAAATGGGCCCATCAAGGACTTGTGCAAATTAATATTAATTTGGATGTTTGGACTTCTTCAGATGCTAATTATTGGTAATTATGCGATGAGATCATTTTATATAGATGAAGTCAATCCTTTGTGGCATTTTTTGTACTGGTTGGGTATAAATAGAGCACTGATCTCACTTTTCATTTCAAGGATCAGAAAAACTGAGCTTTAATTCTTTAATAACACCAGAAATACTCTTTTATAGGCCTCCAAAGCAAGAAAAATGGAGCCTGCAGAGCGCATTTCTGAAGAATGGAGTTCTCTCAGCGGATTTTACACAGCTGAGGAAGCGGACTTCATGAGGGAGTTGCTTGGAAACATTTCTTTTCCAGAAGAGATTATAAATGGAAATTCCAATCTGGGAATTCCATCTGCATTTTGGTCTGCATGCCATGATTCCTCAGTAGTGAGCCTGACAGGCATCGATGATAACACTTCATACTGTTCTCCAAATGTTGCTAATACTAATTTTTTCTGTTTCTCACATGGGAGTAGCTCCAGTAGTGGAAACAACAACGACATTGGCTCCATTCCCATGAGTTTTTGCTTAGAGGATGCCAAAATTAGCCCATTTAGTAATGTTCAAGGCTCTGAGCACTTAGGCCAACGGATAAATGAAAACAATGATGAAGGTTCTGGTGTAGAGCCAGGAAAAGAAGTTCATGGTGACGAGAATATGCAGGTCGATAGTGAATTTGAGATGCCAGTTTCTGAACTGGCAGATGCAGGTAAAAGCGGAAAGCTGAAGAACTCAGCAAAAAGATCTAGGAGCTCAATAGAGGTAAGATGAGGAATAATATGGTAACTTAGAAGAAGTTGAAGGAGTTTACCTGTCATTTAAGTAACATTAGGATTTGTGTATGATATTATGAGACTCTCATCTTGATTTGATTATGTAGGCTCCAAAGAACAAGAGAAATGTTAAATTCAAGAAGAATGCAAAGTCTGCTTCTGCGAGCAACAATGAGGAGGATAGAATTAGAAGCCATGGCTTTCAGGCTCAGAGTGTAAGCAGTTGCAGCTCTGAGGATGATTCTAATGCTTCTCAGGATGGAGGAGCATCTTCAAGTTTGAGCCCTCAAGATCCAAAGACTCTTGGAAAATCAAGAACTACTAAAGGTCCTGCCGCTGATCCACAGAGTGTGTATGCAAGAGTAAGTTTTACTGCAAAGGGCATTTCCTTAGTTATCTTGTGTTGCTGCTATTGAAATGTTGAGGGTTAGATGTATCCGACATATTTACTTTTGCTCTGTGCAGAGAAGAAGAGAAAGAATAAATGAGAGGTTGAGGATCTTGCAGAACCTTGTGCCCAATGGAACTAAGGTACCATTCTCAAAGGCAATCGTTTTTTTTTGGGGGGGGGGGGGGGGGGGGGGGTTTACGCAAAGGGTTCTTGAACCATGTATAATGTGTCAATAGTCCTCTTCCAACTTTTATAATTTTATTCTCAACGAATTAATAAGACTAGAGTTGTCAAGTTTACTTTATTGGTGGATTGCAGGTGGACATTAGCACTATGCTTGAAGAAGCTGTTCAATATGTCAAGTTTCTGCAGCTACAAATTAAGGTAAGAAAAGGGGGTTAATTATTTTAATCTTTTAAATCTTCTGTTCTTAATAAAACAAGTGATTGATTCAATTTTCTTATTTTGACTTGGATTTCACAGCTACTGAGCTCTGATGATCTATGGATGTATGCTCCAATTGCTTACAATGGAATGAACATTGGATTAGACCTCAATATCACCCCAAACAAACAACCATAGGAAGTGCATAGCAATGAAAGAGGAAGCAACAATTTATTACAGCTGAAGTGCTGAGCCGAAATTGCCGTCTGTAATATATTTTTACCTTTTTCATTTTGCATAATGACATTTAGTCCTGCGGAAGTATGTTCATGAGCAATTACTCGACATTTTGTATCTTTGCTCTTTGAGGCATCAATTTGAGTTCATCTAATGGCTCCTAGTGGGAACAGTCGGGAGCACTATTGCGAAGAATTATGTAATGTATTATACATATATTATAATTCATTTTAAAATTAGTTTGCAATTCAAAGTTAACAATTTGATTTAAATGTTGTATATAATTGATCAATGAGTGTAGATAAATATATAAAAAATGTTAATTATACGTAATATTACATGCACAAAACGTTGGGAAGAATTATAAGATTCCATGTTGATGACATTACTGCTTGTGTTTTGGTAGGTCAAGTTACGCCTTTGCAGTATAAAACAACGATAGATGTTAGTAGGATTCATGAGGTTGTTGGTTCAATCAAGTCAAACAAATATCTTCTGTCTCTCTTTCTGTTTGGGTAGAATCAGGCATGCGTGGGTCTTTGGTTTGACTCAAATTTTATGGTGTTTTGAAGGGCTAAGAAAAAAAAAACAGAAATGGAGTTTGAGTTTCGGTCGAGTAAATCAACTCTACCTTGGCCTATAAAGGTATATTGTGTGGAAAAGAACTTTAACTTATAATTATGTAGTAAAATCATTATGTTATTTCAAATAAGCCTTGGGGCTGCAAATCCCATTCTTGTACAGTTTCTCATTTCACACACAACACATTAGGAATTCCTAATTGATTCGTTTGATCCCATAATAACAAACAATAGAGATAGAGAGTTGAAGAATACAATTCTGCAAGCATCTATGTCTAAAGCCAGTGATGCTTCTAGTAGATTTTTCTGATCCATTAATGACACAAACAGGTGCTATACTAGTTGGCTTTATGCATTTTATTAAGATATAGTTTTACCATATTGCATAGAAAAAGATGACATAGGAATCACTAATATGCAACAATTCTAGGCTTTTATGCGACTTGCGGTCCCCTCCACAAATAGATTGCTTCTTAAATATGTGCATTGTCACATTTGTCACGAGCATTCGAGGAAATTCCCCCTGAAAACCACTACACAAGGCAAATACATTAAATAACATTAACATATAAACTTAAGCCTGCACTAGCACTTCATGCATAAAAGGTTGTACGATCTTTTCAAATGTAAGTAACAAGATGTCTTGCCAACCAAAAACCTAGAACCTACAGTGGAATTCTTCAGTCTGCCCTAAAATCCAGACTTTCATAGCTTGCTACATTTCCAAAGGGAAAAAAAAAAAAACAGAGAAAAAGATAGGCAGGACAACTTTCAAATTTTCAATATCCTTATTGTCCATATGATACAATCATATAAATTCAATGTGCAGAATCCTGGACCGTTGGAAAGCATTCCATGAGATCCCAGGAGATAGATTCATATTTCGTTTCGAGCTCTTTCACCATTCATGTGATGTGGAACTTCGGCTTGGCTGTCCAAGGGCATATACTGTGCCATGATAGCTCTGATCTCAGAGTCCATATATTGCTGCAAATCAAACAGAGAACAGCAGAAATTTTTTATGCAATTAGACAGTTATTCATGGTAGACATATTGATTCACTACAGAAGATGAAAATTAACTAAAAGTGAAATTTAGATAAGTTTAGGCTTATTTGTAGGGGACTGCAGCTTCTCCAATTTAGATGTCCACCAGAAGTACAGCTGATTTTGAATATCATAAATTTGCTTTTCAGAACAGCCCATTATAATGCTGTAAAACTTTAGCGATACAGAATAGTATCCAATAACATAAAAAAACAGAGAAAATGGAAGAAGCTTACCCTTATTCTATATTTGTACACAAGATACGCACCACCACCAGCCAAAGCTAAGCCAACTATAATAACCCAAAAAGCAGTCCAAGCAGATCTTCCTTCACTGGCTGTTTTACCTGCATATCACCAAGTAGAGGGCATAAACAACCATTACAGGAAGCATACTCAAATGTAAGTAAAAAAGCCACTTGTGATTGACTCACTTATGCAGGCATCATGGTCCCTGATATAAAGAAGGCCCCCACTACAACTACAGTTGTAGCTACCCCAGGTGTTCTTGCAGGTACATTCAGGGCACTGACAAGCTTTCCTCTCTTTGCATTCATCAATATCTGTAAGAATGAAGTAGAAAGAGGAATTAAGTTTCAATTTTCATTTTGATAGATTTCTAGTAAATATTCTCCAGGTTTTAACAGATATTTCACATTTTAGTTAACATCATCAAGTTCAAAATGCTAGTCCGAATAAGGATTAAGAAAAATTTCCTTGTTTTTCACAGCTGCAGTGAAAAAATAAAGCTAAAAAAAAAAAAAAAAGAGAGAGAGGTTTGAAAGTAAGATGAATCAAATCACTTTACATAACCTAACATTTCACATAAATCAATATAATTCTAAAATATAGGCATGAGACTGCATTACGGCCCCTCTATTTTGAGTCATTCTATTGTCATCAGGTCTCAATTGATTGGATTTAGAATGTGGTGCATCGGGATTCTAATTTTGCAAATGTAGGTCTAAACAACATGAGAAGAGCCCACAACTGACGAGGGATGGGAGCAAAGCAACTTCAACCCAGGTTTTTAGTGTTATATTTTATGAAGTCAAAGTCAAAAGAATTAAACCATGGAATCATGGATTGCATTGGTGTTCTACACTTTTAATTGTCAAATACACTAGACAAAATAACTAAGAAGAGGATCCAGGATTCCATTCATAGCAAGTGATATGTTCATCATGATGTTCTACAAGAATTTATACTAAAAAACTAAAAACAAAATCAATAAAGGAAAATAACCATATCACCATCTCTCACCTTCACAATTATTCACACCATCACCTCTGAATCCTGAAGGACACTGGCATTTAACCCCTCCATCATCCTGTTTGAAACAACAATTTATGTCATAACTCATTTCCAGTATGAGATCCACAATCATTACAACCAATGGAGACGGGAAAAAAAAAAAGAAGGCAGAGATGGGTCAAAACTCAAAAGTAACTAACCAAACAAGCTGAGAATGCGTGTCCATTTCGGGCATCATGCCAACAACCTCCATTGTTTATCTTGCACCTTCCCGGCCCACTGGCTGTAAACCCAGCAGAAACTAGTTTAATGAAGCTATAAATATGTATAAAACAAGAGAATAGATGTTCTAAAGGTAGCTCAAAAGCTGGCACTATTAGAAGGCCATCAGGCTCTCCTTACCCACATAAATGATGGAAAATGAAAAATAAAAAGTAAACAATAACACATTCTGAACCACTCTAATATGATAAATATGCATACTTCTTATTCCATCCTATTCATTTTCTACCATTTTGATTATCATGCGTAAAACTAAATGATATCCTGGTAAAAATTTATACAAACAGAAAAGGAAAGTTTATGGCATTTAACCTTCACAAGTAGTATAACCATCTCCTTTGAACTGCACACCATCAACCAGGGGGCATTCACATACTCGCCCACGGAACGTATCCTGAGCAAATATACATATGCACACATAAAAACAAAATGAGTCCAAAAAACTAGATTACCTCTGAATCTCTGGTTATCATGTAACATTCAGTCAGATATAATTACCTTGCATGCAGTGATATTGGCAACTTTATCCTGCCAACAACCACCATTGTTATCCAAACACTCATTTGTCTCCACATCTGCAAAGAACAGTATGCCAATCATAAACAATCAGGTCCAGAACTAAAAAGTGAACAAAGTAAGCTTCATAAATGATAGTACCGAAAGAAAGTAAATATTTACCAGCGCTCAAACAAACAGCTGGTTCTGTAGTTTCCTGAAACCCAGCACAAATGGCCTTCAGAACAGCACCTTTCTCCAATTTTCCTGAAAGAATAGTTTTAGAATTGGAAAATTCCAGATAATCTTAATATCACACAAGAATACAGAACAAACCTCGATACTGTCGATTATTGACAACAAGAGTAGGCAATATGGTAACATCACCTCGTGATCCTTTCCCAACCTACAACATGAACATAGATAACTATACCAGTACAACAAAGATTAAATGATAGCATAAACTAACAGCCTAATAGCAATTATATGAGACAGTACTTGAGCATCTTGCTCTTCTTTCAAAACAGGATTATCAGAATCAGCATCAGGATCTCCCATACACTTTTCAATCTTTTTATGATCAAGACCTGCACATTAATAAACATTTTTTAAATTTCATTATCAATATCCAGCATCCAGAGAAAACATGACATACAATGATGATTTATTTACCAAGAGATCTAATAACAGCATCTGCACATTCTTTGTTGTATTTTTTCTCCTTCATGGGGCATCTAATTTGAAAATCAGTCACATAGTCCCACCAAACCCAAGGCTTTTTGGTTTCCTTTGCCACTTTGAAAACACATAGCTGCCTTAAATTTTCAATAACCACATCTTTCCCATCATAACCTGTGCTAAAGTCCTGCTCAGGATCAGGAGCACAATATCTTCCATGGTTTATGCATTGAGACTTGCATTGCTTGCTTAACGTAAATGCCTCAGGACAGTACCAAGTTATATAATGGGGTGTAAACTGAGTGTAACCACCTTTCTCTAGTATCTGTGCTGCACCCTTGAAATCCTTCACAAATTCCATCAACATATCACATTTAATCCCACACTCATCATTGCTGTTGGTCCACAGTTCATACTCCACACGATCATCTGGGTGGGGTACGGCCTCTCTCCAATCAAGATTTACATTAACCATATCTCCACCACTTATGGCTTTCTTTAATTTTTCGCCAAAACTTTTTTCAATAAGCGCAGATGGTATTGTTATGTTCTCTATGTATTTCGTAGATGATCTATCCTCTTCAGGTGTGTCCATAGTTATTAACGGTTCCTCAATATCATCTGCAACAAGAACTGCAGAAGCTCCAGCCTTCTGGGCATTCCAGACTTTAAAAGCAAAGAAGCAATCTGAAAGGAACACATTAGAGGACTAAGAATCCCGTTTTGCCAGAACAAATATAAGACTGGATCATATGTATTACATGCTTTTCAACTTCCGATGGACCTATTTTTGATAGAAATATGATAAGTGAATAAATGATAGAAGTTGTGGAAAGATACTTATGAATAAAATGTATGAATTCGATGGAAACAAGTTGAAAAAATTGAGTTACCCAATCTCAAATAACTGAAGAAACTAACTATTATTGCGTAGGTCAACAAGTACAGTATGAGCAAGCTAATGAATCCGATTCAATAATAGAGTACATAGAAACTGCGACTAATTGCGCTATCTGAACAAAACTGAGGACAATGGAAGTTCATAATATCACAGAAGAACGTCAAAATGATAGAGAGCATATGTAATATACATGCAAAAGTATATCCCCCTTTACCCAAAGAGCATATATAAGTAAACTGAAACTGACAAAATCAAACCAACTTTAGCTTAGTAACAAAGCAGAAAAATCATAAAGTGAGAAGGCAGCTTCTGCAGCATAGCATAACAAGCTCTAGAACACATAATTCTCTATCAAAAAGTTAACGTAAAAAAAAAAAAATTCAAAAGTTAATTTAGCTGGCAATTACTCAAAATATAAGAATCTTACTTCCGCGATCGAGCAAAACGATGGTTGGAAGAGATCCGGGCCTGGATTTGAAGGTAATCCCAGATTCATCAAACTCTTTACAACCCTTTTGGTTGTCCTTAGGGTACACAACGTTTCCAGCCATACTACCTCCATATTGAGGTATTCCAAAGTTCCCAATCGCACTATCGTGTCTACCCTTGATTTTGTCCGGCGATGTCACCGACAAGCTGTTCTTTTCCACCACAAATCTCGCCATTGATGACGGCATGAAAGACAACAGCAAAAACCCTAGAAAGAATCTCAGTGATGACTTACGAAGCTTCATTTTTTCGGCACTTCAAGGGAGATCAGGCTTCCAAATTTAAAACGTTCTGCTTCTGAAAATCAAAATTACAGAAACGGAGTGAAAAAATTAAGCTGTCTTTTGCTCTAAATTTGTTGCTCTCAAGGGCAAAAGATGCAAGCTTTGGTTTTAAAGGAGTAAAAACAAGTGGAGAACTTGCATATTATTCTTCATGAAGTCTCTCTGACTTGGAGACGGAAAGATTTCTTAGTGAAGTCCAAAAAGAAAATGGTAATATTAAGCATCCACCATTCAATGCAAAGTCGGTCACAATTCAAATTATTTAAGTTAAAAATTTATTGCATTATTGAACAAAGACATAGGATGATTTTTTTTTTAAAAAAAATGGAAGGTTATTTTTTTTTTTTTATGTTTTATCCTATTATTATTTTTGTCTTTTTTCCATTTAAATATCAGAAGTACAGTAAACAAGGAAGAAGAAGATAATCTATTAGAATGGTTTGAGGATTCCTTTTTTTGCTTATACTCTTAAAAAAGAAATATACATTTCAGGTTAAAAAAATCTGTAGAAAAGTAGCATAAAAAAAAAAATCTGACCAGAAATGATAAAGGAATTTAATATGTAGCTTCCTGTAATTCTCCTGAACTAAAGTAAGGTCCTAAACTTACTCAATTTCGAAGACTTTTCCAGTCTTACATTTGATTTTACTGACACGCATGTTGCCGCAATTGATGGCGGAATGGATCTGATATATAAATTTCATTGTAGCCATAGTAATTTGCATTTGTTGCATTTAAAATATCTAAACCCACGTAGTCCAATGTAATATGATAGCAGTAATTAATTTGCATGCAGGAAACGTTTCGTATCATCTGAACACTGACACGTTGCCATATATAATAGGCTAATAGGATACTCTTCTGACATGTTCCCACCAATCAGCGCTTGACAACTGTTCCCGTAGCTAAACGCTGCTGCCATTTCTCCGTGGTGGAGAGTTCATTCAAAGTATAGCATAAAGTGAAAAAACAGAGAAAAAGAACAATAAATTTGGCACCACATTAATCACGTGGTTTATCTAGTCATATCAACAACTCCATTCGCATGTGGTTCAAAATATCATGATGTTGCTATTATAGATTTGTACATATTATATTTAATTGTGTTTATAGGAAAAATACACAAAATATTATTATATAAATTGTATTTGAAAAAAACAAAAATACATATGATAATGTATCATATATTAATTTCTTGAACTTAGTGAAGGTGAAAAGGATATGCCATATGCTTCACACTGGAATGCAATTGAAATATGCCGTGCTTCAACAAATCGAGGAGAAAGTATCAAACACGAAAGAAATTAAGACGGCAAATGGCAATTCAGAGGACATTTCTGCTTCATTCAATCCTCTCCATCTTCTCTTAAACTTGATTTATGTTATGATAAAGTCTGAATGAAACCAGTCTCAATAATTCTGAACAAACAAGGCTAGTCTGATTTAGACTGCACCATATTTTGCACTGATTACAAATACTACTTTTTATAAAAAGCATGCGTATTGGGAGGAATAACTAGAGACAGGTTGGAAGTTTATAAAACAAAATGTACAAAGTAAGCCTATCGAGAGCTATGAATGAATGGAGGGTTTATCTTGTTTTTGTCAATTCTAACTTCCATTTGATCAAGATCCTTCAGGCCTTTACTCAAGATTCTTCCGTTGCATTTCTGTGTTCCAAAGCCATGGCAGTCCTTTCAACATTCTGCAAGAGGACTCCATATATTTTGTCTCGAACCCTCCCATAAGCTAAATCCGACTCAGAATCACCTAACATTGTACCATCTTCGTGTTCCACTATCATGTCCAACCAGTTATTCACCTTCTTCATCTGACGCATCATCTCAGCAACTTCATGATCTGATTCAGAGATTATTTTGCTCTTTATTTCGTCTAAGTAGCTCTGCACATGAGCCAAAAACCATTTCTTGCATTCATCCTGCAAACTACTTTCCAGCTTAGCAGCTGCATCCACAGTACTTCCCTTCACCAAATCTGGCAAACTGTATTCAGTTCCGTTTTTCCCTTGCATCTTAACCAGGCTCGTGCCCTTTGCTTTGAGGCCAGGATTTGTGCCGGAGTTTTTCATTGTGTCTGTAGTAGCCTGCATGAAATCAGCATTACAGGATACCGGGTTAAGATCAGAGGCCAAAGCAGCCTTGATCCAGGAGGTGGCATTTTTCTCTCTCTGATGTAAGTTTTAGTGCTTCACAGGCCGAACCTGGGCTACCTGGATCAACATAGTTGTCTCTGAGTGGATTAATGCTCTTGAATGAATTAACAATTAATAGAATCCCAGCCATGTCTTCTTGAAGGTTGAAAAACTTATCTCAAATGAGGAGTCCTGATTATCTACCCAGGGCAACTGAAGCTCTGAGTATGTTCTGGGAGAAATGAAGGATAGTTAATAACTCTGTGTACAGTTGGCAAAATCTGTAGAGTTAGGCAGGTGATATAATGAGGTGAGCTGAAATCATATTTTGTTGAGTGTGTATAGTAAGTAACAATTTGTGAGAAAAAAATAAATGAGTGTAACATTACTCA
>JANHAO010026096.1:0-11200 GCA_026873985.1 Saraca asoca | reverse complement strand
CTTTACTATCTTTTACTTCTTTTATTTACTGCATCTCATCTTTATTGTTTCTTTATTCATTGCATCTACCTCTTTATTTTTGTTCCTGCATTCTTGCATCTTTTCTTTGCCTATTATGATTTGCTTTTTATTATTTACTTTGGTTATTATTTTCATTATGTCTAAGTAAATTCTTATCTTGGATTGGGAATAACCCCAATTATGATTTCCTATCGCTATTGAATGATTTGCTTTTATGATTGCCTGGCATTATTTGGTTTAATTGTTGCATGCTTGTAGTTGTAGTTTGATAAAATATGTGGCCACTATTTTATCTAATCTTAGATAGATAGTTGAAGTGCCGAAAGGAGAAGATTATCACCAGAACTCAACAATTTAATAAAGAGATTTTAATCACGAAAGTAGATAAGATTTCTTTAGGAGTTTTTATTAGTTAGCACAAATCTTAAAGGGTTTAAATTAATCTAAACCACGAAAGTAGGCTTTTAGGTTAAGAGTAAATACTATTATTAGACCGTGAAAGATGCTAGTAATGAATGTAGACTAAACCATCCCTAATAATCTAAGTAATTATGATAGGAAAGAATTAGTTGTAGGAAAATCATAATTGTGGTGAATCCTAATCCTAGACTTTTTACATCTAATATTTTCTTTAATAATTTACTTACTTTCTTTCTTTAAGTAATTTCTTCTTTTATTTTCTATTCTTCTTTCTTTCTTTTGTTTCTCCTTACTTATTTATTTTATTTCCTCATTATTAATTTAGATAGTAAAATTGTAAAGATTCTAGTAATTGAAATAACTTCCCTGTGGGATCGACCCGTATTTGTCGGTACTAGCTATAACTACATCGTGCACTTGCGGATATTTAAAACATTATACATCACCTAGCAAGTTGTCTTAAGGATTATGTACGGAACCCTTGGGGTCTAGTCAGCACTCAAAGGCACATACTCCCAATCGATAAGTCAGCCCCCAAAATTGACACATCAGCTTCCAAAATTCTACAGTGAAATACTAAGCATTCATTACCCACAACGGCAAAAATAATATTTTGCTATTTGTCAAATTACACTTGTAACCCTCCCAACTTTTATAAATAGGGTAGAGATGTATCATTGTAAGTAGGTAAGAACAATTACATGCAGACACTCTGCTGAAATAGTGAGAGAGCACTTGTAAAGTGAAAGAGCACCGGAATTGTATCTCTATTGCACTGCATAGAGAAGCCACCATACAAAGCTAATGCAAACCACCGTAGACGTAGGAGCCAAACTAGCTTTAGCTGAACCATGTTAAAAGTTCTAGTGTCCATCACTCTTCCTTCTTTTCTCTTTTTTCTCAGTTAAAACTTGCATTATCAACTTGCAGCTTGGAGGTTTCAAGAACCATTCTTGATGACTAAGATTTGGATCCACAGAAACAAATTTTATCGTTAACATAATCCATGTAATTTGATAAAAAGTAAAGAGACACTTTTCAAGGTGAGGACAATAATAAAAAAACTAATCACATATAATTAAGAGCATATATAGAATGCATCCTAGAACCTATAGAAGAACCAAATGATTATCAGGACCACATATCTTTGGACGATCCCTAAAAATATCACTAGAAAAAAACCTTTCTTTCTACGTGTAGTTCTCCTACTACATCAATATATCAATCACTCCCTTTTCTGTTATGGTCTCATTTTGTTATTTTATATAGTTCAACACCCTACACATTGCTTAGTCAAGTCAATTACAAATAAGCCAATAGAGTAAAAGACTTGATCCATTCTCAATAGTTGAATTTAATTTAATTGTGGTTGGATATTGAATTTATATGAGTTTGACTTCATGATGACTAATTTGGCTTACAATGAAAAAGCACAATATGATAGTAAATAATGAGGTTCCTTTAAACAAAAAAGGATTATCTATAAAATCTTTCAAGCATATAGTTAATATTGAAAACTAACTCTACAAAGATCCAACAAACTCCATGCAATGGTAGTAAATAATAGGACCTTTGTCATATCATGCAACTTCAAACAAAAATAGAAGCAAAAAATTGTGATGCATCAAATTAGATTTCTATTTCAAATTCCACATAGAATTAAGAAGTATTATAAGAATTAGTATTTCCAAAAGAAGAGGAATGTAATTCTTCGTACATAAAATAACTGAGAAAAAAGAAGTGTAAATTGGTCCGAAAAGAAGATTAGAAAAGAGAAAGCATTTTCCTATGTCACGATATAAGTTAGTCTCCTTGATTTATCACCCAAAAAAAAAACTTTCTTTTTGAACCAATTGAAACCCAATGACCATTCAATTAACATTTTCTATAGACATCGTTTATTTGAGCTAGATTGCTACACTTTCCAATTTCAATGTTCAACCTTATCAAACATTGTATCTCATCATAATTATTTACTACAAAACATGCAACATTAACCATTTCATCCAGTTTCCACTTATTCAAAAGTGGAAACAAGACAATGGACACTATAAAACCAAGTAAGAAGAATTTTAGCCATAGCACATATTCTAATCCTAAAAGAATATATATCCAAACATCTTAGAAATTTTGGAATAAATTGATATTTCAAAAGTTTAAAGAGATAATATGATTTTTACTTACCTTGTAATTTTCAACCTTTGATAACCAATGGGTAAGATCTACTAATAGGGAAAGAAGTCTATTGGGATTTCATCAATTTTATAACAATAAGTGAGTTCTCCCATCAATTGATGTCACACCATATTACAAAGATCTTAGATATAGCCTATTGCAAAAATAAATGACAACATTAAACATATTCCAGGTTCATCAAATTGAGTTACTTGATTTCAAAGGCTTAGAAGACATAAAACACAATTTTTTAAAGATGAGGAGGAAATTGAGTTAATAAGTGTATGATAGTGGTAGAAATAAAGGGTATACATTAAGAAGAAATGGTAACAAAAGAGAGCAAATCAATTCTTCTATTCCTATGTCTTTTGATTACAAAAAGCTGAGACATATCAAATCGGATTGTCCTATATATCTCAAGAATCTTTTCAAGAATGGGAGGAGGAAAAATAAGTAGCCTGTTAAAAGAGTTCATCTTATCAAATATGGAGATAAAGATAATGATTTAACTTATAAGGATGAATAGGATAAAGAAGCTTTGCTTTATCTCATGGCTATGGGAGATGATGACATAGAAGTATATGACAACAACTATATTCAATCTAATGGTAATTTTGATGAATTGTATAATGAGTTGCATGATGATTTGTTTAAGGACAAGAAAAATGTTAGTCTTTCAAAGAAAGTCATTGCTTCTTTGGAAGTTAACATTGAGAATTTACAAAAAGAGTGATGATTTGAATAAAGAAAATGAAAATCTAAAGCTATCATCCCAAATATGTGCTATTTGTGATACTCTCAAAATTAAAATTGATGATTTGAACGAAACTTTGGAAAAGTTCACAAATGGCAAGAAAACACTTGATGCACTTCTCAAAAGCCAAAGGTGAAGTTTTAACAATAAGGGTCTTAGTTATATACTAAGTATGCCAAAATCTTTTTATAAAAATCTCTTTGTTAGAAAAACCATGGGAAACTAACCATGCATAACATATCACTATTATGGACAAAGAGGCTATGATATTTACTCCTATGCCCACAAAAAGAACACTTATGTTCCAAGTATTAGTGAAAAGTTAGTTTGGATTCTTAAAGCTTCCACTTCTAATGCTACTAACTTTGGTGGACTTAAGACTACTTAGGTAACAGCATTAAAAGAATAATTTTCCTTGTATAGGTGTGTGGGAGATCCAAAACAGTATATGATTTCTTGATAGTAGGTGCTCCCAACACATAACTGGTGACAAGTTTAAGTTATACTCGTTTAATCCTATTAATGGTGGACGTGCCACTTTTAGGGATAATGCCAAAAGAAAGGTTATAAGTAAAGAAATAGTAGGTAAAAATCTTAATTATTGCATTGAAAATGTTTTGTTAGTTAAAGGGCTTAAACATAATTTGCTTAGTATTAGTCAATTATGTGACAAGGGGAATAAAGTCACTTTTGACTCCACTTATTACATAGTTAAGAATATAAATAATAAACAAATTAAACTAGTTAGCAAAAGGTTTAATAATATATATATAATTGATATTAATAACGAGCTGATTATTGATTCAAAGTGTCTAGTTAGCTGGAATAATGACTCATGGATTTGGCATAAAAGACTTGCTAGTGTGGATTTAATTAGAAAATTATCTAAAAATGACCTAGTTATTGGTTTGCCTAAGATTAAGTACAACAAAGATAAGATTTGTGATGCATGTCAAAAAGGTAAGCATGTAAAATCTGCTTTTAAACTAAAAAATTATGTTTCTACATCAAGGCCACTTCAATTACTTTACATAGACTTGATTGATCCATTAAGAGTTAGAAACCATGGTGGTAATTACTATATGCTTGTGACTATTTATGACTATTCAAGATACATGTGGTTGATGTCTCTTGTTAATAAAGGATACTTTTCAAGCTTCTAGGAATCTTGCTAAGTTTATCCAAAATGAGAAAAGATCAATAATAGTAAGAATTATAAGTGATCATGGTAAAGAGTTTGATAATCATGATTTTACTTGCTATGGCATTGAGAATGAAAGAGGTTATAACTTCTCTACACTTAAAACCCTTCAACAAAATTGAGATGTTGAGAGGAAAAATAGATACCTTGAAAAAATGGCTAAAACTACGCTTAATGACAGTACCCTTTTAAATTCATTCTGGACGGATGCGGTCAATACTGCATGTTATGTTATGAATCATGCTTTGATGAGGCCAATACTTAAAAAAACCCCATGAACTATATTTTGGAAGAAAACCTAATGTATTACATTTTTGCATTTTTGATTGTAAATATTTTGTACATAATAATGGTAAAGATAAGCAAATAAATTTGATGCAAAACTTGATGAAGCATTATTTATTGCATACTCTTTTACAAGTAAAGCTTTTTGAGTGTATAATAAGAGAACTTTACAAATTAAAAAATCTATCCATGTTGTATTTAATGAGTTTACTCCAATTGTTTATAGAAATTATGATGATAATAAGCAAGTGGACTCCTGACTTCCTAAAAAATGGTCAAATCAGCAATAAGAAAGAGTTAAAGGAGACAAGGAGAACAGGGAAGATAAGGAGAACAAGGAAGATAATAGAGCTTCTCCCCTAATCAATTTAGATGATGTATTGCCTCGTTACCCTAAAAAAACTTGGAAAATCATGGAAAGCCACCCAAAGGAGCAAATGATCAATGACTCAACATAAAGGATAACTTATAATACTTTAAGAAACATTTCTGATTATTTGGCTTTCCTCTCTCAATTTGAACCTAAAATCATTGACGAAGCTATAAATGATGAACACTGGATCTTAGTAATACAAGAAGAATTAAATCAATTTGAACTCCTAGGAATTAAATGGATTTTTAGGAACAAACTTAATGAGAATGATGTTATAGTGAGAAACAAAGCCCAATTGGTTGCTAAAGGCTACAACCAAAAGGAAGGCATTGATTTCAATGAAACTTATGCATTAATAACAAGACTAAAAGCAATAAGAATGTTATTAGTATATGTTTATATTAAGGGGTTCAAACTTTATTAAATGGATGTCAACAGTGCTTTCTTGAATAAGCTGATTATGGAAAAGGTTTATATTGAACTACCCCTAGTTTTGAAAATCACCTCTATTTAAACCATATTTTTAAGTTTAAAAAGGCTTTTTATAGTCTCAAACAAGCTTCTAGCTTGGTATGAGTGCCTAAGCAAATTTCTTTTGGAAAATGGCTTTTCAAGATGTGAGGTTGACATCATACTATTTACAAAGCATAAATAAAATGACATTCTCTTAATACAAATATATGTAGATGACATTATTTTTTGTGCTACTAATAAATTGTTGTGCAAAGAATTTGCTAAGATTATACAAGGTAAATTTGAGATGTCGATGAGGGCAAGCTTAACTATTTCCTTGGTTTTCAAATTAAGTAATCATGGGATTGAATTTTGATAAACCAAATCAAACACACAAAAGAATTATTAAAAAGGTTCAACATGAAAACTGCTAAGTCTTTTGATACTCCAATGAGTCCTCCCATAAAGCTTGATCTTAATGAATGAGGTAAGAAAATTGATGTCACTATGTATAGAGGCATGATAAGTAGTTTACTTTATCTTACTGCAAGTGGACCCAATATAATGTTTAGTATTTGTATGTGTGCAGGGTTTCAATCTAATCCTAAGGAATCACATTTAATTGTTGTTAAAAGAATCTTTAGATACCTTATAGGCACACTACACATATGTTTGTGTTATCATAAAGCAAGTTCTAGTTGCTTGGTAGGTTATTTCAATACTAACTTCACTGGAAACAGAATGGATCGAAAGAGCACTAGTAGAGTGTGTCAATTTCTTGGCCACTCTCTATTCTCATGGTATAATAAAAAGTAGAATAGTGTGGCTTTGTCCATTGCTGAAGTAAAATATATAACCATTAGTAGTTATTGTGCTCAGGTTTTTTGGATGAGACAACAATTATTAGATTATGATTTGAATTTTGAGAAAATTCTAATTAAATGTGACAATACTGGTGCCATTATGATTTGAATTTTGAAAAAATTCTAATTAAATATGAAAATACCAGTGCCATTAACCTCATTAAAAGCCTTATTATGCACTTAAAAATCAAGCATATAGAGATCAAACATCATTTCATAAGAGATCATATTCAAAGGGGAGACATCGCCCTTAAATTTATTTAAACCAATTTTTAACTTGCTAATATTTTCACTAAACCTCTTAATGAAAATCGATTTCCTTTTATTAACATTGAATTGGGCATGTTGAATCCTTTAGAAACTGAGCTTACTTTATTTAATTATCTTTATTTGTCGTGGTTTTCAAGTTATTTCAATTATTTGTCTTTATTTGATTTGAATTTATTTAAATTGTTTTCATCATTTAAGTTAATTATAACTTATGAATCAGAGAGTCTCTTGATTTCTTTTATAGGTGCCAAGTTGATCTCAGTTGATTTTTATGTTGTTCAATTGTTTCTAGAGGTTTAAGATCAGTATTCATGGTTTATTTTTGGAGAGGTGTTGAAAAAATTAAAATTTTAGTGATTTTGATGGGTTGTGATTCGATTGGCCTTTCAATTTATGATTCAAATTAATCCTTTCTACATTGTTTGAGGTTGCTTTGGTAGGTTTGTGATTTGAATTGTTCAACTAACTATGGCCTCATGATTTGATGAAGTTCTTTAGTCATTCATTCATTGTTATGATTGCAATTCAAATCATTCAACCAATTATATCCTCATAATTTTGATCGTGAGTAGGTTATAAATACCCTGTACTTATTTTTTAGCCCATTTTCTCCAGTTCTCTAAAAACCCTAGCCATCCACCCTTTCTCAACCAAGTCACCTTTGCTTTTAATTTTTTTTTCAATTTAATTGATTAGACTCCAATTTCTCTTCACCAAAACACTTCCCAACCTATTTACGTCAACTTTTACTTATCAGAACTTCAGATTTCACCTAGATCTTAAAAACCCCAAATTTTCCCAAATCCTCTTTCTCTTCTCATTCAACCAAATCCAACCAAAATGACTTATAGTTTTTCCACTCACCACAAAAAAAATTTGGGACTTTTGAAGGAAAAAATACATCAAAAATCATGAAAAAATCCATAGAAAACAACGAATTTCCGTTGGAACTTGGTCATGGATGAAGCCATGGTCAAAAATTATTTTTCATCAAAAATACATTTCTGAAGGATTTTGAGATAATATTTTTTTCTTTTAATTTTTCTTTGTTGGCAATCTATCAGAACTTCATATTAAATCGATCTATAAATTCATTGAAACTTTCGTCAAAAAATCATCGAAAATCCACCAAAAAAGGAAATTTTTTTAAAATGTTATTGACATAATTTTTTATTTTTAAAGTTTTATTAAAATTATTTTGATTAGCATTAAAAATTAATTTTAATGTTTTTAAATTTTTATATTTTAAAAATTAATATTTGATTATAATAAAAAATAAAAATATAATGCATGAAAATAGGTATAAATATATAAAATTAGAAAAATAATTCATAAATTATATTTTTTAAATCAATATATGAAATATATTATTCAAATAAAAATATAAAAATATAACTATAACCCAAGATTGTCAGAGAAGAATTGATCATCAGTCTCTAATCTCAGGTGTCTAGCTATTATAACTTTCTAAGACCTTCGGCTGGTGATGGTCAAACTACTAGTTGGGATGGCCATGATGGGTTCGACAAATATATGTAGGAGGAGTCGATTAGTAATGGGTAAGGGCTGATGGTTGTATGAATGAGGATGAGATGATGGCGACTCCTAAGTCATGATGTGCTATGTCCAAGTGAATAATTGAATCATCTACTACTGCATCTCAATCATAACATACATGAGTTGGTCTAGTGTAGTATGTGATGCACAGTCGGAGTGAGCTACAACAACCAAAACAGCCGTCCCCACTATGGTCACGGACCCCAAAACATAGACACATCCTTTCTTGGTCTTGCTAACAATGTCCACCCATAAATCCAGATTAGATGGCCTTGCCAAATCACCAACTGTGTCCCCAAAACTCTCACATCTTTGTGCTTGGATTTATGCTAAGTCCTCCTTTCTTTTGTTGAAATTCTCCTACAAATTAAAACAAATAATTATTTGATATTATACATTAATGTAATATTTTTACTACTAAATAAACAATGCATTAATAACAAAAATGCAAGTTAAGAGAAGTTGCTTACATAAGACTATGCAGCTCACAACGAGACCCATAGGTTGTCTATGGCCAACTCGACCTCAGTCTCACGTATTGGTAAAATATGAAAATTTTCATGGACATTAATAACATTAAGTAAAAATGGCATAAATATCATTAACTTAAAATAGCATTACTATGCATAGTTAATTCTTTAATACAGGGATGGATTCACCTATATGTAGGGAGGAACCATGCCTAGCTGCATTCGAGGCTCTGTTCCTCTTATTTCTCTCAAATTTGGACTTGAACTAGGGTTCTCCCTATAGTTTAGAAGGTCTTCTTACTCTTTATGCTCAATCTAGTTGAGTTGAGCAGGCTTTTTCTTCTGCATCTCATCCATCATGTCTTTCATTTTGTTGGAATCTTTATAATTGAAGTTCTTCCACATATCCTTCTCATAAAAAGGGTTTTACTTTCAATACTGTTGTAATTAAAAAATAAGGAAAACAAAACTTTGCCCCAAACTTTGCATATAACATGCTATGGGTATGCTCTGGAATATTCTTTAATGTAGGCCATATAGCTTTATATTTGCTTATAACAGTGTGGTGCTTACTGACTCATTGGTCAAGAAAAACCTGATTAACTAATAAAAATAAATAATGTTAACAAATTAAATAAGCCTAATGAAGAAATTAATCAATAATACATACCCCATCTTGTACGGCATAATGGTTTTCCTAAGATCAAGTGGTAGAGGCTATCTAGAGGCAAATGTCATTTCCAAAGATAGAGATGCCATTTATGAAGGTATCCTACCTATATCCAGGGACAAGGCTTATTGTTATTGAAACTATGTTTACTTTGATGCCTATGCAAGTGGCTCCATCTACCTAGATATCAGTCATAAAGTGGGCATGAAAGTGTGGGCAGGAAGAACAATAACCAAGAGGCTCTGGTTGGCAATTTCAGGTGAACTACTACTAAGGGAATTATGAGGAAACCTTGTCCCTTTGACCATTGTCCTCTACCTCCTTATTTAGAACCTCTTCTTCTTCTTCTTCGTTGACATCGCCCTCTTATACTACATCTATTAGCTCATCCATCTCCCCGTATTGACCATCTTCATCATACAAGTTAACAATTGAATTGTTTAATGGAATTAACTGAGGTGCTGTTGTATGACAAATTCGGTCCTGGATGGACCTTCGAGTAGCTTGAAAATAGTGAAGGAACTAGCCCAAGGAAATGACCAGATCGCTACGACCTCAGGTCACTTTGCGAAGTGATCTCTGCAGCTCGAGCTCGTGGGCTGTTAAGTGAGCTCGACCTTAACTCCATTACTCACAAACGAGCTAGCGACCTGGCTGATGAAGCATAACCTACGACCTGAGGACCCAACAGAAGACTGATAACACAAAATTTGACACAATTATTTGCCCTCATACTTAGCATTTTAAGTGCCAAAATGATATGTTTCCAGCTGTGTTAATGTGTGTTTGTGATTTGATATCAATTGGTTCATTAGAACAAATTTTTGCATTTTTGACCATTTTAGAGCAATTTCTATAATTCTTATATAACTTGAGATATACTTATCCAATTGATGTGATTATTATCTTGTAGGAAAGTTAAGAGATATCTCTACAACTCTCATGAAGACTGCAAGAGCTGAATCCATCATTTGGTTACCTGAATTTGGAGATAAAATTATTGCCAGAATACTGTCTCTCGGGCAATCGACCTTCATGCATTCAGAAGACAATATCTCGAGCAAGGAAGGTCCAAATGAGGTGAAATTAAGCCCAAATGGAACCCAAGACAAAATGCCATAACTTTCATGGAGGCTTCCTGAGATAAATGAATCATTTTAGGCATCAAATATTAGCTGGAACCTAGAGGCCGATCTACTGAAATTGGGCTGATGCAGAATAGTTTTTAAAGCCTGAAATTTACATGGATCCAAAGCCCATTGCACCACCCTTTGCTCCAACCCATAATTAGCCAACTAGAGACACAAAAGAGTGAAGAAAAAAGAGGGAAAACAGTCTACAAATGGTCACCAACACGCAGTGGCAGAGGCTGCAAAATCAGAATAGCCATTATGCCTACAAAACCTATGCAACTAGCTTCCTTTCTTTACCCCTATAAAAGCCATTTGGCTGAAGCTTTTATATTCAGTTTTTGCTCTAGCTTTCTTCGTGTTTTAGGCTAGGTTTTCAGGGGTAGAGAGCAAGCTTTTGCTCTCCCCTTTTTCTATCATTTTTTTTTCTTTCATTTTTGGCCTCTATGGAAGGCTAATTTGTAAACCAGTCCAAGGGGCTGCAACTTGAAGATTTAATGCTGAGATCTTAGTATGTTTTTCTCCATTCATTTGTTGGCCTTTTCTCTTCCTTTCCTC
>JANHAO010026095.1:0-11185 GCA_026873985.1 Saraca asoca | reverse complement strand
CTTCATTAATCTTCAAGTGTTGCAGCCCCTTGGACTGGTTACAAGACTAGCCTTCCATGGAGGCAGAAAAACACAAAGAAAAATACAGAAAAGAGGGAGAGCAAAAGCTTGCTCTCTGCCCCAAAACTCTACCCTAAACACACACTCAAAACTTAATGAAAAACTATAGCAAAAGACTCAGCAAAATGGTTTTGTTCAGGTCAAAAAAACAGAAGCTAGTTACATAGGTGAGTAGGTAAATGATGGCTGGCTGAGTTGGCAGCCTCTGCCATTGCATGTTGGGGGCTCAATGCAAACTAATTTCCCTCTTTTTCCTACTCTCTTTTAGTTCTCCATCTGGCTAGTTACGGTCTAGAGCAAAGGGTGTTGCAATTGGGCTCAAGCTCATGTCAATTGGGGCCAAGAAAGTCTAGGTCTGCATCAGCCCATTTTATCAACATTCTTCCCTTCATTTTTAGCTCCATTTTGACACCAAATTTGATCATTTCAGCATAGGAAGTCTTCATATGAAATGTATCTTTACGTGTTAGCTTCCATTTGGGCTTTGTTTCAACTCATTTGGACTTGTATATCTCCAGATATGATCAATTGAATGTACAGAGGTTAGCTGCCTAAGATAGTGCTGAGATAGTATTTTTGATATCAGATTGAGCTCCAATTTTGGATGACAAATTGCGTGATTCAACTTTTGTAGTCTTCATGAAAGTTGTAGATCTATCTCTTAGCTTTCCTACAAGAAATAATCACATCAATTGGATAAGCGTATCTCGAGATATAGCCAAATTACAAAAATTGCTCTGGAAGGCCAATTATGCAGAATTTTGTAAAATGAATCCAGTTGGCACCAAATCACAAATACACATTAACACAGCTGAAAACATATCATTTTAAACCTTAAAATGCTAAGTATGAGGACAAATAAATGAGTAAAATATTGTGTTTCATGTGTGTAGGTCATCTAGTTACAGCTTGTCATCCTATCGGTCTGTTGGTCTCAAACAGAGAGTTTCATTTGGTGCCATCCATTGGTCTTGCTCTCATTCAACTCGAATCTCATCTTCTACGATTGATCACCAAGAGGGAGTGAGAGAAGAATATTCAAACAAATTTCAAAATGCCTAAGTAAGGGCAATGAAAATTTTCAGCACAACTACCCCAGATTAGATCATCATATGTCAAAAATCCCACATCCCCAAATTCTACGAAACATCTGGGTGATGGAAATGAATATCTCAATTGCATAAATCAATCAACCATTTTTTTGTGGTCTCCATAAGGACCATTGCCTTTGTTAGATGTGCTAGCCTGCAACACACCCTAGCTTGCTCCATTGTAGTCTTTTAAAAGTTTTTCCTCTCATTCAATAGAGTTACACTCATCCAATCACCTCGACATTAAGATTGGTGATGATGCATTTGTTGGTAAAGGTCTCTCATTAATCAAGATGAAGGTTGTACGAGCCAAAATTATTGGAGAATCTCTCATAGAGCGTAACTCAATTTTTAAAGCACTCTCAAAGAATAGAGCAAGAATATTGAGTTCAAGTCCCTAGGGTAAAGTTAGGTGGTCAAGGCTTTGAGAAATAAAGGCATCAATAAGGAAGGTCTTTCAAATCCTATTGGCAACATGGTTCCAAATGTTGTGTTATCTCCTTAGGCTACAACAACAGCACAACACCAATTCACAGCAATAATAACTTCAACAACGGGTACTTTCACATGTAAGCAAGTTTAGGCAATTTGAAAAGACATATTGCTACATTATTGTCAAAGCTTCATCGGGCAACTGCAAGAAATGATTATGCCTTGCAACATGTCTCTATGGATAGTTATGGTAGCCCTTTGGATACATAAAAACATGCAAAGCTCAATGCTCACTCCAGAAGATACTGATCAACCCAAAAGCCTAAAAGATAGTCAACTATCCAACCTACAATAAAAGCCCAAGCAAAACCCTCAACACTAATAAAAGCCTGACCAGACCACTCGGCATTAATAAAAGATCAAGCAAACTTCTTGGCATAGATGAAAGGCTAAGTCGTCCCCTTAGTATTAGTAAAGCAAAGCTCTCAAAGCATGACATTTGAACATGAATGAAAGATAAATGGATGTTAAGTAATGCCCATTAATAGCCAAAATAATCAAAAGATTGACAAAAGAAAATAAGCAATAAAGTGCAAAGCCCTTTAGAGGTATAAAAAACTAAAAAGATAAAACAAGCAACGAGTGAAGCCAATGGGTGGCTCAAAAGATTGAAAGGGTAGTAAAAAAAGGAAAAGAGTGACAAGCAGTAGGCTCATTGGTGGCTCACTTAATTGAGATGCCCGATAAAGTAAAAATAATAAAAAAGACCATTCGACAGGGTACATAAAATATAAAAACCCATTGGAGACACAAGCATAAAAGAAAATACTACACAAAGGTTGATCAAAAGTTAATGCTTCATAACCAAAGTCATTAATACAGTCGATTGGCCTTATTCCATATAACAAAAAAAATAAAGAACAACAATGGCAGCAAAGACAAAGTAGGAGCCTAGTCTACTTTCAACTCTACCAAAATCTGTTCCAAGGGCTTGTCCCTATTAATCTTGCAGGTGTCGATCAAAAGATCAAGGTTGAAATATTGAATTTGACAAATAGCTTCAACGAACCCACTCTGAAACATGGTGTAGCTAAGATTTTTGGCTTCAACAACAGCAACCTTCAGTTTATGATCAAAGGCCACCTCACTTTTTTTATGCTTCTGGCGTCTAACTCTTGTTCCTTGGAGGAAAGTTGTTGCACTAGCTCCCCACTCTTCAAGGACAAAGAGTCCCGTTCCTTCACTAGCTCAGCAACACAGCTAGTTAGATCAGTGATACTCTTGTCATAATTGACCACTTCTTTCGCTTTAGCCTCAGCATACTTCCTTAGTATCACAAGTCAGCCTTGTGAACAATTTAAGGGGGTAAATGTGCTTAGTTTAACATGAAACTTTGTAAAAAATCAAGCATTGTATGGAGGCCTTATGGCTCAAATTTGGAAGTAATCTGACTTGTGTGCTATTTTTCTAATTTTTCTTTGTTTCAAAGGTATTTTTATAATTTTGGTAAGGTTCACTTGTCTAGTATGATTCGGGAAGAACATGGCTGCATTCCTTGCATTTTTACCTTTGCATTCATATAAAATGGCACAAAATCTCAACCCAAGGCTATGAAAAAAAGTCTTATGTCAACTCATAAAACATATGGCTACTCCTACTATTTGGCCTTTAGCTTAAAATGCTCTTTAAGAGGGAAGTATCAATAGCTTATTGGGCACCTTGAGGCCTCGTTAAGTGTTCATTCAGGGCTTATTGGCACTTTATCTAGGGATCTAAAGGAGTTTGTTAGCTTGAAGCCTCCCTCGCATACTCTAATCTATGTAATGAGGCATATATTGATAAAATGGAGTTATCCCTGTCCCTATTCATTTGTCCCTTTATTTTTACCTGTTGCATACAAGAGGCTACTTATGTGGGGCATTCTTAAGGCTCAACTATTTTGTTGCTTTGGTTTACTTGCTTATGTTGCCTTTGAACATGTTGTGCATATTTTGCAATGCCTCGAATATCTATCTAAGTGTGACTTAAGTTGTTGGAAGGCTGGCATGTTGTCCAAGAGTGGCAACATGTGCCACACAATTTTGGCTAGAGAGCTACTAGCTCGTGACATATGGTATTAGAGCTTGATTGCTAAAGAGCAGATCGGACGACCACATGAATTTGGCTTCACACCAAGTGCTAGCTTACTAAGCACCTAAATTCTCACTAAGCACTCAAAGGAACAAGCAAAGAGAATAGGTAGGCAAGAAGACATAGTAGGCAGGGTGAATCAGCTTAAGAGTTGGGTGATGGAAGTGAGTTCTCATCATGTAAAAGTGGACAATTGGATTAGATTCATCTTGTCCAAGCTTATAAAGGTTGTAAAAGGAGCAAACATTTCTCAAATTCATCAAGAGATGCTATCAAAGACTTGGCCAAGAGGATAGCAAGAGATTGAAGTGGATCTTAGGCAAAGGTGCGAGAATGTTGCAATTAAGGGAACGTTATTGGTGCATCAGGTGCATGCAAAAGTAAAAGTCAATGGACTTGTGGTATAGTAAGGACATTGGTTATACGCTCATTCATAGAGGCATTCAAGGGAATACAAACCACTTAAGAGAGTGAGTGAATTGACAGCCTATTTAGCAGGAAGAGCCCTGGGAGAAGCCTTGGTCAGGTTTGGTCACATCCAAAGGGACAAGTTAACAATTAGTAGAGCAAAAGGCGAAGCCTTGGCCATGCAAGAGTATATGACCACACCACAACTAGGGGGTTGAAATATCTAGAGGGATATAAGAATTGACAGCTTACCTAGTCAGAGGAAACTTTGAGAGAAGCCTTGGTCTTACAAAGAAAGCTTGACCATGTCAATAAAGGACATATGAGCTATCAGCAGAGCCTAAAGGGCAAAGCCATGGTTGTGCTAGAAAGCATGGCCACGATAGGCAGTTGACATATCTTGCAGGGTGGCACATCTCTTCTGATGTGTTGAGCAGACTAATTTTATTAGAGATGTCCAAAATTGTGTCAAAAGGGCTAAAATATCTAGAAGGATGCAACTAGCAAGTGAATCCAGTAAGAGGAGTCCAAGATTATATCGAAAGGCATGATCATATTTGAGTAGAGGTGGCCCAGAGAGATCATTTGAGATGCTAGGGAGCTAGTGCATCATAGTTGCAAAACAAACTTTGTTGCAATGACCTTAGAGCTCATAATTGCTAGTACATAAGCATGTGGCACTTAAGGTAAAGTGATGGACTACTCTACACTCAACCTCATTTTTAGCAAAAGTGGGAGAGCCATTAGAGGATGTGCTCAAAGTAGGCTATAGTGGCCTAAACATCAGAGGATGTCAAATGAGAGGTGCTATAGGGCACTAATCTTCATAGAAGTGGCTGTAAGGGATGTGATACAATAGTGTACTAACTCCGAATGCTAGCATTAGAGAGTGTAAACATAGGAGAGATCATGAGGACTATGGTGCTAGAGAAGCATAAACTCTAAAAGAGCTATGATGGCCGAGTTGTCAAAGGGTACTAACTCAAAAAGGGTCAAAGGATTTGCTCAAAAGGTATAGCAAAGTGTAAGGGATTGTTAAACCTAATGCAAGCAACCTTGAAACCAAAGGATCAATCTTGTGTCTCACATTAGTGTATGGGACATTAGATGTAGGGAATCTCTAATAGTAGAGTCCTAAACACTAAGTATGCACATAAACTACAAAGGTAGCAAGCCAAATTGAGAGCTACAGAAGTAGTGAGTTAAAATGAGAGCTACAGAGGTAGCAAATTGAATGAAGAGCTATATGGGGATAGTGTGCATGAAAGCAACAGAGGTAGTGAGGTAAGCACTAGTTACAAGGCCAATAACCTTGGGATAGCATGCATGCAAGCTGTAGAGGTGGTAAGATAAGCACAAGTTACAAAAACAACAAAAATTTAAGTTTCAAAGGAGACTCATCCAAAGTCTATAAAGATAGTAAAAATTTTGAGTTTTAGAGGAAGCTCATCAAAGTCTATAAAAGTAGCATTATTTTTTATGGATCCAAGTCAAAGAGACAAGCTAAAAGGAAGTTGACAAAGAATCTGATAAATAAGAGACTAAAAACTATCCTAATGCTATGTCAAGTTGATGGTGCTATCGTTTCGAAAATCCTCAAGTATCATTGGCTTAAAGGGACAAGTTGGGAGTGGTCGAGGGAGAAGCTCAAAGGAGCCAACTGAGGGAATAGCTCAAGAGGAGTAGCCTAAAGACCTTCATAGAAGTTGTGTAAGACTGAGACATAAATGAGGACATTGACATTCTTCAAGTGTGGGAGAATGTCACAAGTCAACCTTTGAATGATTTAAGAGGGCAAACATGGTCGATTTAATACGAAACTTTGTGAAAAAATCAAGCATTATATGGAGGCCTTGTGGCTCAAATTTGGGAACAATCTAGTGTAAGTTGAAAAACATATATCGCTTTCCTCGCATTTTTATCTTCTTATCCATATAAAATGGCACAGAATCTGGACCTAGAGTTATGAGAAAAAGCCTTATATCAACTCACAAAAAGTATGTCTACTCTTACCATTTAGCCTTTGGCTTAGAATGTTCTTCAGGGGGAAGTGTCGAGAGCTTGTTAGGTGCTCAATCGAAGGCACCTTGGTCTTTTGTCGAGTGTTCATTCAAGGCTCGTTGGCACTTAGTCTAGGGATCTAAAAAAGTATGTTGGCTTGAAGCCTCCCCTACACACTCTAATTTATGTAATGAGGCATATATCAATAAAATGGAGTTGTCCTTCTCTCCATTCGATTGTCCCTTTATTTTTGCCCATTACTCATTAGAGGCTACTTATATAAGGTATTCTTAAGGCTTAGTTATTTAGTTGCTTCTATTTACTTGCTTATGTTACTTTTGAACATGTTCTATATATTCTGTAATGCCCCAAATATCTATCCAAGCATGGCTTGAATTGTTGGAAAGCTAGCATGTTGGCCAAGAGTGGTGATCTATGTCGTACAATTTCAATTAGAAAGCTACTGGCCTATGACACTTAGGCCCTCTACAACACTTGGGTCATAGTTTGCTAGCTCTTTTTCATTACTTGCTAAGGTTAGCCTAGTAGGCAAGATGGAACTGGTTGAGCAAACAATTTAGGTAGCAAAAGACTTCAAAAAGCATAAGGGACCATGGTCTAATATAAACTCCTTGTTGCAATCCTAGTCAATGGGGAAAAGCAACTAGCTTTGTAAAAAAATGTCATAGTCTACATCTTTGTACCATATACTATCTATGGTATCAAATGACAAATTGCCTCCTTGAGGAGCTTCAATCAACATCAATTCCTTGCAAGCATAATTAGAGCCTAGGCATCAAAAAAGCTACTCCCCTTGCCCTTGGAAAAGTCCTTGGAGGGAGCATTTTGCTTGTGTGAAGAAAGTGTCTTGGTACAACTGGAGGAAGACCTAGCCTAGTCAAGAAAGGCAAAGTCACCAACAATAGTCGCTTTTGGCATCAACTTAATCTGAGTGGTCAGTAGAACAATAGCCTTTTGCTTGGCCAAGGCTCAGGCACAGATTTTTGCCAATTGCATAGGGTTTATTTTCAAACGGTGAATTTCTATCACTTCTTTATTTATCCAACAATCTAAAAAAGCAAAGTGAATATCAATAAAGGCAAAGTGAAAAAGCAAAGTCAAAGTAAAGACAAAGTACATACAAAGGACAGATTGTGCATTGAGTGGCCCTAATGCCAAAAGTCAAACGAAGAGGTCATGTTCATTATTTGAGAAGTCTTCAAAAGGATAGCTCTGGGCCTACTTCATAGAAGAAGTCCACTTAGCCAGATAGAGTAGGCCTCCATCTTGAAGAAAAAATGGATGAAACCCTTCGGTCATTTGTGTTAGCCTAAGTCATCCTAGCTACACATTTTCTTTGGTTTTGATGATTAAAAAATAATTTTAGTTTATATCACAATCTAACTATGTGTTTGAGTGTTTATTTGTTTTGTAGGTTCAAAGTTAATCAAGTTTGCTCAAAAGATCAACATTACTTCTAAGTCTTATTTTATTTCATAGGATCTTTTATATTTGAAATCTTATTCAAATTGCTCAATTACATTTTCTAAAACAATTTGTATTGAGGTAGAATAAATCATTTAAACTATGTTTTAAGTCAAACAAATATATTGCATGTTCTTTCACAATTCAAAGATAAATTTTCACATGATCTGAATTGATTCATAAATCGATTAATTAATTACAAGATTGTTATAATCGCTACAAATCGATTCACAAATTGATTCAATAACTAAAAATCAATTTTTTTTCTCTACTATAAATAGACAAAACCCTCTTTTTTTTTTTCATAACACACTATGATAAAAACTAAGACAAACACAGAGCTTTCACCTGATCTTCACTACCTCACCTCATTTGATAGATTTAATCATTTCTTGAGCAATTTGAAGGAGATTTCTGCTTAGCTAATTGAGATTTACATCTTAATTTGATAGTATTATATTTCTAAACTCTATCTTTGTTATTCTTTAAGATTTCTAGGGTTAGAAATTTGGATACAAAGGAAAAGGTTGATTTTCCCTTTACATCCTTCTAGAATTGTGAGGTTAATTGCAATTTGTAGGATGTGCATTGAATTCTTGTTAGATCTTCTTAGTTGTGAGGTTAATCATAAATAGATCAGATTTAGAATTTTTATATCTTGGGTATTACAAGAGCCTATCAATTTCTTGTTGTAAAATTGGTCCATAGGAGCCCCTGTTATATTCCTATGCTTATTAATAAAAATGATCATATGGTTGAGTATTGATCCAATAGAGTAGACTTGAATTACGGTTTCAATTCAAGTTGAGTCACTTAAAAAATCTATCTCAATCTGCATTTATATTCTTGCAAAGTTAAAGATTTTGTAATTTAGAAGTTTAGTTGATTACTACATAAATTTTGTCTTGAATTTCTATTGTATTGAATTCTGTTTAATTCTAGTTCTGCAATTAATGCTATAATCTATTTTTCTACTAATTCATTAAATTGATTGATTAATTGTTAATTGCATAATCCAATAAAAGAAAGATTTCTATTGTACAGACTAATTAAAGCTAACAATTACATTACAAATTTGACTGAGCTGTTAAATTGATTTAGATTTATAAAGAGTAAAAATTTCCCCAACGAGAATAAGGGAAAGATCTTTGTTAATTCCTATCTACCTTTTGGGACCAACAATTGATATTAGGCCTTTGGCTCTTGATACTCTTTGTTTTTAACAAGATTATGGATTCTAAATTGACTGTTTTGCGTGATTGTTCATTCCTGAACAGTCTCCCTATTTTTTGTAGTGAAATTTTGCTTTTTGGAAACACAAAATTAAATCTTCTGTAAAAGCATTAGAAGTAGACATGCTAGAATTTTTAGAATTAGCGTATGAATATCCTAAAATATCTATTGATGAAGCTATGCAGGCCAAATCTAAATTGTTGTGGATTGAGGATGAAAGAACATCTCCTTGCATCCATTTAACTTTTTAAATTTTATGAAATATATTTTAATATTATATAGATTTATTATTATATTGGCTTCAATTAAAATTTACAGGAATATTTAAGTTTAGATAAATAATTAAAAGGAATAGGTTTAAAGAATGGTTAATATAGAAAATTAAAACAAAACGCACACACATACAAAAACTATAGGGAAGGTTATAACCACATCAAATTTATAAAAAAAAAAAATCAAATAAAATATTAGAGACAGTTGCTAACTGCCTCCAAATTTAAAAGTCTTTTATTTTTTTTTTCAAAATATAGGAGCGGTTCTAAACTATCATCATTTGAAAGCAATTTTGCAATATATATATATATATATATATTTATAGATATAGGTGGCTTAAACCATCTCTAAATGACTTTTAGTGATGACTACTTGTCACTAAATGACACCCAGAAACAGATATTTAGTGATTATTCTATACTGTCGTTAATGTATGTAAGGTAGTCAATTTTATAGCGATTTGTGGAACGGTCCCTAATGTACTTAGGGGCAGTTTGAACAGCCTCCAATAGCAGGGCAAAACCGGCTCTGAACATTTTGTTTTTTAGTACATATAAAAAAAAATGTGCCAATATATATTTTTAAAAATAAAAAAATGTAAATATAATTAAATAAAAAAATAAAATCTTAGATTTACTGTGAGGAACAGGTGTACCCATTGCTTGCCGCATTAAATGCACAGAAAAAGGGCTTTTCATGGGCACCTTCTACCGTAATCTTGATTCTGCAGCAACCGGTGTTCGATAATAAGTCAGAATCCACACACATCTTCTTGACTCTTTTTTTCCAGAATCACCAAGACAAAAAGAAAATGTAACATGGACTCATATCTATTTTGCCATTTGCCTTATTCTCTTAATATTATTAACAAAATTTTGTAAAGTTATGTATCAAAGATAAAATGTTTTTTTTTTTTTTTTGTAGAAAATTGCTGGTTCAGTGGTAAACTAAAAATAAATACTATGCGATAAAAAGTTCAGATGAGATGAATTCAAATTTAAATCTAATTTATTGTAAGTATAAAATTTCTAACACTGTAAATGAATAAAAAATATTATATCATTAAAAAAGTAAGAATAATTAAAATTTTTTATCAATATAAAAGAATTTTAACAATTTTTTTAAAAAAAAATTATAAAGTCTTGTATAAAATTCCCTCAAAAAGTTTACGAAATCATTTTTTAGTAATTTAATATTTCTATCTTTAAAGATTTCATCCTCAATTTCTAAATTTCACCATATAATATTTGAATTACTGTCAATTGAATTACATTGTTATTGTCTTGCTAAAATGTTAAATTATTGACAAAGCTGCTAGCGTATTGTGGGCCAAATCTTAATCTAATGCATCAATAGTTTCACAAAATCAATCCAAATAAAGACAATAGATCTAAGCAACAACAACATCTCTTGCGGCTTGAGTTGTTTACTTGCACAATTCAAATACATTATTGCACATATCATGGAAGATAACTACTTACAAAACATTAACTCCTATGCTTTTTCATTCATTCTACAAGCAACACCATAGCAAAGACCCCAGCTAGTAATAAACTGATTCTACCATACGAGGTTTGGGAATGCCCACGAGACTCATGCCTTTTTGAAGAGTTAGTCCCACTTTCTCACTCATGTCCTCCAAAACCTCATTTGGAAAGTCCCAGTCAAACGCATGCAACAAAGAAGCCACATAAAAATGCACCATCTGATGACCTAGAGGCCATCCCACACATGACCTTCTTCCTGTCCCAAATGGCAACAAGCTAAAATCTTGTCCCTTTACATCAATACTTGATTCAATAAATCTTTCTGGCCTAAATTCAAGAGGTTTCTCCCAAACTCTAGGATCTCTAGCAAATCCCCAAACGTTCACATAAACTATGCAATGTTTAGGCACATTGTAGCCCTGAACTTGACAAGTTTCATTTGCACGACGAGGTATTAGAAGTGGAATTGATGGGTGAAGACGAAAAACTTCTTTTATAGTTGATTGAAAGTAAGTTAAATTAGCGATATCAGTCTCTTCGACAAATCGATCTTTGCCCACTATTTGATCGAGTTCTGATAGTACT
>JANHAO010026094.1:0-11213 GCA_026873985.1 Saraca asoca | reverse complement strand
GTTTAAATTATAATCTAATTGTAAAAAATAAAATCCCCACCCCCACCCCCTTTTCCAAACCACCCCCCCCCCCCCCCCCCCCCCCCAAAAAAAAACAAATAATAATAATAATAATAATAATAATAATAATAATAAGAAGAAGAAGAAGAAAAACAAAAAGAAAACCCCAACAGAGTATTTGGCCACACCTGAACTATTATGGCATCATATAGCCCTCTCCAGCCATCTTGGCAATTTCAGTGAAGCCTTCATCCCAATTCTGATAAGGAATACAGAATACAATAGATGGAGCAAGAACATGAAGCATCCACTGTTCAGCAAAACCTAAAAGGAGAAATCGGTCAGAGGTTTCAATGGATGAAAAGAAACATCTCAATGGTAAGAACAACCGCTTTTAAAATACAGAGGAATTAACATACCAAAATGCCAAATAGGGTATAGATCACATTCATTGAAGGAATGGTATTTACGCCTGAGGCAGTCAGCACAAATGCGAGAGAAGCATGAATGTTAATGGTGATCTGCAAACTCGTCCCCCAACACAACAGAAGAATTATATGTCAATGACATGGGGCATGAATAGAAATAAAATTTGTATAGAAAAGGTTCAGTGGTTACCAGAGCTAGTATATTTTCCCTTATCAAGAATGATGAAATCAAGACAAAGCCCACAGCACCTAGTGACCGTACCTGAAAATATTATTGAGATTTGAATATACAAGTATGTGGAACAACATGCACACACACACACACACACAAGAAAAAAAAAAAATCCAGAAGATTTTAAGATGTTTGAGGCCAAAGGTAACAAACCCTACAATTGTGCACACAAGAATTGATAGATTCCAACTTGCTCCCAACCTGCCATGACAGGAATGAAAACTATCAGAATGATTTTTCTTATTCCAATCTCAAAAATAAGAAATTAAAAAAAGACAACAGTTTTCACTTCATGCTACTTACAATTTAACAAGGATGATAAATGAGTGCTTTAGAATTAATCATCATAGAGAATAAAACAAAATATGAAAATGAATAATACTTGGCTTGTCCTAGAACAGTGTGAGTTGCTAATTTCACATGCTCCAGAGTACAACATTAATCTAAAATTTTCAAATTTAAGGCATTTCTTCCAAAAATAAGGTCAAGAAAAGCTATGCTTGTTAATTGCACCAAAGCATGATGATTACCAATATTAAACACTGGGAACAATAATATACTCTAATTTCATTACAATGTTTTTCCTTTACATGGATATTTTGCATGACATACCTCCACAAAGTACCCATTGTGAAACCAACTATGCCATGCTTAAGCTGCATGACAAAAACATTCAGAAACCAAAGTAAAATATTAGGCAACTCTGCTATGGTATGCAAGCAACAACTTAGACTAACACTTCCATGAAAAAGGAAAATGAAGGAAGATAGGAGTTTCCTTTGCTCCAATAACATTAAATTGCCAGAAAGTTATCTCTCCCGATCCTTACAAGCATGGCTTATGGAGTACCTTTATTTAGTTCACAAGCAAACAAACCGAGTCTATAATAAACTTTTGCATTGACTATTGCCATATCTAGAGGGACAAAACCAGTGGTGAATTGTTCTTGCCACTTGCATTTCGTTCATTTTAGTATGATGTTATACACAAATTAATACCACATAAAAAGATGCACATTTGGATAAAAAGCCATATCCTCCATGTTAATGGCAGCAAATTAAACCTCCTAAACTAAAAAATACTCACATTCTTGCCCACAATGGAGTAAATTTTGTTTTTTGTTACAAAATATTGCACTTCAATATGTATAAGATTTTTCAAAAGAGCAAATAAAACACACAGACAGGGTCCTATCGACTGTAAGGCAGATAAAATTGAAAGCAAACTCACCAGAAAGCTTAGAGCTTTTACTGGACCAGATAAGACAAACAAAAGCATGGTTGTTGCCACCTACAACAAGAACACCACAATAATAAAAATTCTGATAATGCAATAGCTCTTCAAGAATTTAGAAACTGCAATCTGGCAAGTGTAACCAAAGTTTTTCTTCCAGCATCAACACCCCATCTCATTGAGGAGATTACTAATGGCAACGAGAAGAAACAGCTAAAGTAATTCTGCAACAAAAAAAATTATATAATACTGAGAAAATATATGAGTAATTAGTAAAAAAAAAAAAAAAAAATCTGTATAATATGAATGAATATTTCTCTATCAGCATATATAGAGATTGATAATTACTATTTACAACCGTTTTCCAATTAAAACTTGACATATTACTCCTCCTTTCTTACTTATGTTATACATATAAACCAGGAAATTCCTTTTATAGAATTGCCTCACAAGAGAAGCCATAGACCGCATTGAAAAACAAGCAAGTAAAATACTGGGTTTCTATCTGCTTATTGAAGAAAATCCATTTTCAATTCACACCAACCAACCTCAATTGCTAGAGAATTGCTCAAGAAGTAGACCAACCCAATGAGTGCAGCAAACATGGAGCACTCAACCAACTGCAGTGTTTTCTGATATACAGGTCCATTTGGCGACAAATCATTAAGTTCTGGTGAAATTTCCTTTTCTTCATCTTCACAGCTGAAAATCGGAGCTCCAATTTCAGAAACCCTAAGAAGATTGGGGGTGGGCAGAGGAAGAGAAATTGTGGAAAACAAAGTAAAATTTGAGAAAGTTGAAGGTTTCACTTTGATGGGGAAATTGGGTCCATGAGGAGGAGAGGAAGGTGGAAGAGAGAGAAATAGAGGTTGAAAGAGAGAGAAACGAAGTGAGTTAGCTTTGTAAATGGAGAAGGACGAAGAAAGTTGAGAAATTTTCAGAGGAATCATGGATACCGAAGAAGATACAGGTCGTCATAGCGAGTGATAGCTGAGCGGGAGAAGATCTTTATTTTCGATAGGCACGGTTGAGGCCTAGTAATAAGGCTTGGGCTGGGCTTCTTGTTTGGGCTTTTATCCATTCCTAACTCTTAGAGGGCGTTTAACAGGGGGAAAGTTTTTACTTTTTCAGAAATCCTAATTTGAAAAACATTGTTTCCTATATTTGGTATACAATTTTTAAAAAAGAGATTCTCAGAAAATATTATTTTTCAGGAATCATTTTTGACAACTTTCTCACAAAAACATTCTCATGGGGGGAGATGAGAATATTAGTCTCCTATAGATATAAGAATGTTTTTGTGGGAAAAAAGACATATATATCCCTCATTAATGAAAAAAAAGATATATATACCCTTCACTTTCTCTCTCACACTTTCTCTCTCATCATCTCTCACACTTTCTCTCTCATTCCCCTCTCTCACTTTCTCTCGCATCCTCTCTCACACTTTTTCTTTCTTCCCCTCTCATTCTCTCTTTTTTATTCTTTTTCTCTCTCATCCCCTCTCTCACACTCTCTTTAATTCTATTTCTCTCTCATCCTTTCTATTACACTTTCTCTCTCATATTCTTTCTCACATTTTTTCTCTCATTCTCTCTATTTTTTAACTTAAAATAAATAAGAATATTTTTGACAAAAATGTCAAGATTCTCAAGAAAGTTACATTAGAACTAAACGTGGGGACGTCTAACATTCCTAAGAATGTTTAAGGTAAACCAAACACATTTTTAACATTTTCGAAAATCATTATTCTCAGGAAACATGATTCTTAGAAACGAAAAAAGAATCAGTATACCAAACACCCCTTTGGTAAAATATAAAGTATATACCCAACCTAGATGCTAAATAGTAGGGATGTGTTTTTTTTTTCAGTTTATTTTAAAAAAATAATTTTGAAAAATTTGAATTTTTTTAGAATAGCAAAAATGACAAATCACTTAATATATATATATATATATATATACACACACACAATATCCTAAGTTGTAACTGAGGAAAAATCCCAAAAATGACATTAGATGTCATTACACCGGTAAATATACATGCATAAACTAAAATTATTTTAAAAAATGAATCAATGCAAATATACGTTGAA
The DNA here is from genome assembly GCA_026873985.1 of Saraca asoca. Lineage (NCBI taxonomy): Eukaryota > Viridiplantae > Streptophyta > Magnoliopsida > Fabales > Fabaceae > Saraca > Saraca asoca. Next base: position 7,225 of record JANHAO010026094.1, on the reverse strand, counting down.
GTTTGCCTTCAAAAAATTTTCTTAGACACCAACCAAGTTGGGGAAGATATAAAAAGAGAGAAGATTTTAAGCTTAAAGAATCAGAACATGGAAATAGTAATATTATTTGTGCACTTCATCCCTTATACTCTTTTTTCATTAATTATGCACATGTAGTACAATTTATATAATATATATATATATATATATATATAATATGAAAATGTGATTTGAAAGAAAAACGCAAAGAACCATCTTTATGTGTACCTTCATTATACCAATATCAGGGGAATAATATTTTATTTAATCTAATCTCAACTCTTATACACAATCACATTTCACTCATGCATTTTTGTGTGAGATCTATTATAGTTTTAACTTTGTGCGTGAAGCTGTGAAATTTGATTCGATATGAAACATTACTCTTGAATTTTTTACAATTAAAATTTTCTCCCATGTAGTTGGTCACTAGTCAATGCCTTAATTTCTTCCTTTTGTATTAATCTAAATTCTGGGAAGTTTTTGGACTTGGCCAAAAATTCAAACTATCAAATTCCTACAAAGAAAGAAGGAGGAAAGTGCCTATAAAGCATGGTTTCCAAATATGTTTGGCTGAAGTAAAAGAACATGGCAAATTGGTTGCCAAATTTGACATTTGACCTGTTACTATCATCAATATGGGTCTATAAACCCAGTTCACTACCTAATGCCTAAGCTTTCAAATTTTCAATCTTTCATCATCTGCATGCTTATTTAATCCAAGAGAATTTCGTTCCCAGTCATAGCAAAACCAGCCTCATAATTCCCAATTCACGAATCATATGCTTGAAGAGTTGAAGTCGACTTAGTTTTGGAAAACAACCTTCTTAAAAAATTAAGTTGAAAGAACCCCACATACCCAATGTTTCCTTTGTTGTTTTCTCATTTGCCGGGTCAAATCTCTTCAACTTGTCAGCTGGCATTGCACAAATATTTATGCACACTCCTCAATCCTGACTGGTGAAATTTTCACATATTTTGTTGACTACTTCACATACTTCATCGTATAAATATATAATGCAAGTACACCAAATCTGCATCAAAGGTTTCATTCATGATTTGAAAGCTAGAGAGAAGAAATATTAGTGAGTGAAGAACAGAGACAGCAAAAGAGATGTATGTAACTAGGCCTCTCTCTTACTACAGAAACTCTGCTAATGCCCTCTCAGAGCCTCCACCTGAAGGCCCAAATTCTGGTATTTTGGTAATCCAAGATGAAGAATTGGAATTGATTTCTTGTCTTGGGTTAGAAAAGTACTATGAGGTGAAGGAACTGCCTTTCCCCCAGAATTTGAACCTTGAGCTGTTCTACAGATCAGGCATTTCAGTGAACAGAACCACTCATTATCACCATGTTGCCTTCATTCCAGTTCCTGGTCAGCCTTTGTCTTCCAATAGATACTATGTGATACAGCATAATGGGAAGCATAAAGGGTAAGCTCAAGGCTCATAATAGATCAGTATTTTTAATTTGAATTGTTAAAACGTTTCTGTTGTGACACATGCTACACTCATGAATAATGCAAGTTGTGCATGATGGTTCTCGCAATCAACTGGCAATTGTGAGTGATTAGAGAAAGAAACATACATATATTCATCTCTCACACAATTCTCACATTGCGAGAGGGGATAGGCATTACACATTATGCACATTCCACCCTCTCACAATCTAATGAGGTGAATATATATATATATATATATATATATTTAGCATAGCTCAAACTATTATAGGGACCACACAAGAGATTGTGAGAGATTTTGTTGGGCCACTTCATGTGCAATCAGCACTGTTTGAGCGTTAAATCAACATTCATTGTAGACCTATCTCTGGGCGAGTAGCCTAAGAGGAAAGCAAATTTAGTTTTGAACCAATTGATCGCGTAAGGATGCATTCTTGATGGAAAACTGTTGTTGACAAAGTAATTTGCATTTGGTTTTCAGGGAAGCATATGTCAGCTCAGAAGAGGAAGACTTCGATATATGCTGTTTCTACAATTCTCTTTCTGATGTCCCAGTACGACCTTTAGATATCGATAATGCCCACCAACAGTTTGAGATTAAACCCACAAGAAGCAACATCACTTTCCGGAGTGGGTTTTCGGCTAATTCAGTTGCTTCCGATGGATTTTCCCCAAGATTCTTGAGCAGAAGGTGGAAATTGAAAGCCTCAACCTCATATGATTCCAATTTAGGAGAAGCATCCGGTGTAGATCACGCCCTCCGCGCCCGCCATCCAGAACTGAACTTCCCATTAGCAAATAATAAGAATTCACAAGCTGTTGTTGTGGGAAAATGGTATTGTCCCTTGATGTTTGCTAAGGAACTAAATTCCAAGACATTGAGGGAAGAGATCAGGAGGCCAATGTTCTATGAAATGACACTTGAACAGAAATGGGAACAAATATTTTCGATTGAAAATGATCATAAAACAAGAAACAGAGTGTTTGTGGATGCTGTTGTTCAAAAAGAGGAGATTTTGGTTGCTGGCTTGCAAGCTGTGCATGAAGAAAATGATGTAGCTGAAGGGCTATTGTGGTTTAGGAGTTATAATAATGTTGGTGAAGAGAATAGTGTGGGATTGAGCACAGCAATAGTTGAGAGAATGAAGTGGGAACAGGAAAGAGTTGGATGGATTGAAGGGAATGAAAGGGAAATCAGAGTTAACAAAGTGGAGGAATTTGAAGGGATTGGTGGGTGGAAGAGACTTGGATGTTATGTTTTGGTTGAGAGTTTTGTACTGAAAAGGTTGGATGGAAATGTGGTTCTTACTTATGCTTTCAGGCACACTCATCAGACAAGAACCATATGGGAATGAGTATCTCTTAGATTGTCTCAACTCTCAAGAATAGAGTGATAACCTTTATTTTCTTTTGTCTATGTAGTTTGCATTTTTTTTCTATTGAGTGAAATTAAGGTTTGTTCCTACAATTTTGTAATTTTGAAATTTATTTGAAAGTTGTAATTATGCATCCATTTATTTTCTTTTTACAAATTATTATCTACTGCATACTTAATCATATTTGATACAGATTAATCCTTTATTCATGATCTCATCCAGAGATAGAGCTAATAACCCGCAGTGAGTGAGCGCAATTATATAAAAAAGCTCAATTAGTACCATATGGGAATATTTTTTTGGTTTACTGAGTCAAATTTATAAGTTTGTGCATTTCAGATAAGATTCAATATATTATGTAATGTGGGATTTGAAATATTTAGTGTGCGCACATACTCACCATTATTCTGTTCATTTTTTTAATATATCACTTTAAAGATTTTTTATTAATTTTTATTTGTCTCAAAAATTAAGAATGTATTTATTTTTATTATAAAATTGAGAAAATATAGAGTTCAAAAATCTTATAATAGATAAAATGTAAAGGGATTTTTTTTTTTTTACTTTTTACACATTGTATCCAAGGATACATGAGTTCTATTTATAGACTTAAAATTATAAGAAAAGTGACACAATTAAATGTTATAATATTAAGTATGTTAGTGGAATATTAAGTTAGTGAAGTACTATGAAAAGATTATGATAACTGTAGAAGAAAAAAAAAGTAAATTATCCATTATTCATGACAATTTATTTACTAATCTTCCCTTGCTACTGTAATAAATGTTCAACTTTCTTAATATTTGTACAATTATCTTAAATGTGAGATAAAAAGGAATAGGAAAGGCACCTTGTGCTCCGGTCTTACATGTTCAAATTACCATTTATAGAATTAAGTGCATTTAGTATTCGGTCACATCAAAATTAATAATTTGATATTCAAATTTTTTTTTATTTTTTCTCTCTTCCTCTAATGGAGCCTAGAAAGTCTGCGATAGAGGAGGATTTTGTCATGGCCCGTTCTTTCGCAGATATTGTCCGCTTTGGGTCACCTCGTGCCCCGAGCACGGTCCACTCTCATGATTTTAAAATGCGTCTACTTGGTAGAGGAGCACACCTCTTTTAAGCACATTGCACATCCACCTCTCGAGCGATGTGGGATTCTACAGATTTTGATCAACTTTTTTGGAGTATTAAGAAAATCAATAATTGAGGAAGAAATTATTTTGATTGTCAAGTTACTCTCTGAATATACCATTAAAGGAAAAACTTATTTTATTGAGTATGAAAGCATGTATATGATTTGTTTCCAGTACAGGCATTATGTGGAAGGTTATCCCGAAAAACTTGTTGAAAAATTAGCTATGGACAAGGAGGGGGATTTCCATGATGGCAACAAAGAAGTCCACGGTAGAGATAAAGATGTTAAAATTGTTAGAAGTGGTGACCAATTATGTTATGGTAATTGGATGATTGTGTAAAAAAAGCATCAGGCCTACAAAATCAAGTAATCATATGGCATAAAATCAGGGATGCTTAAGGGTGGTATTAAAAATGGTAATAATGGCTCATGATTTAAGATTTTAAATTTGGAACAAAATTTGGAAGATAATCCTATTAATGAAGGAGTTAATTCTATTCATGATGTTTCTCATAATGGAAACAATACTATAATGTTATTCGATCATGACAGTTTCAAGGGGAATGATACTAACTTTGATGGGCTAACAAATGTCAATATGAACTAGCATGTCACAGCTCATATTCCTAACCCAATTGAGTCTAGTGTGCCAGCACAAGATCAATCGCCATTAAGGCATTCTGTTGGTCTTAATGTTGCAAACAAGAATCTTCAATCCTTTTCCCAAATGTCCCATGTTTCTGTTATTGCTTTCTGAGTGCTTGGACTTGGAACCTCCTAATGGTGTGGTCTCCAAATAAAGGAGAGAGTGGTAATATGCAAGTTTATGAGAAAGCTATGGTAGTAGAACCTATTTTCAAGGGCATAACTATGGAAATTAATTAGGCTCAATAAGGTTTGGTTCTTTCTTTGTAAAGTTGTTTAGATGTTAAAAAATATATTTATTTGGAATTGTAGAAGCATAGGACATAAGGAGTTTGTTTCCCAAATCTAACCTATTTTAGGGAATATGTTTCTTGGAATTTTGGTTTTGCTTGAGACAAGAATTAATTCTAGTCAGGAAGTTTCTATTTTTCAGAATATGGCTTTTGATAAATGGGAATTGGTTAATTGGAATGGTTTTTCTTATGGTATTTGGCTTCTTTGGCAAAGTTCAAAAGATTCTCTAGAAATTGTTTCAACAACTTTTCAGTTCATTCAAGTTAAAATTCATCCTGTTAAAGGGAAATGTTGGTTTTTTTTTTTTTTATTTTATGGCAGGGCTTATATGAGTTAAGCTACCATAGTTTTGGAGGTTGGCTTATTATAAGTAATTTTAATGACATAAGGGATTCTAGTGAAAGGAAAGGTGGTGCTCCATTTAATTACCATCATTCTCATATTTTTAATGAACAAATTAATAACTGTAATTTGCTTGAGGTTGTAACTCAAGATAGCAGATTTACTTAGAAGGGTCCATTGCATCCAGGTCATAGTCATCTTTTTGAAAAATTGGATTATATTATATGTAGTATAGATTGGAGAATTTGCTTTCTTGAAACTTATGTTAAAATTTTGCCTCATGTTTTCTCGGACCACCATCCAATTATGATTAATATGGATGGGCAACCTATTTTAAAGGATGATTGCCCTTTTTGATTTGAAACGGCTTGGTTAATCCATAACTTTTTCAATGATTTCCTTATTTTTAAATAGCATAGAGATAGAGATGTAATCTAATATCTCAAAGATCTTAATCTAATATCTCAAAGATCTTACTCTACCTTTGTTAGACTGAAATAAAAATGTGTTTGGGCATATTATGAAAAGGGAAAAAGAGTTTCTTGCTTATATTGCTAGCATTTAGCGTGCTTAAGAGCAAAAAAATAATTCTGTTCTTCATTGTTTAGCAAATCAATTTCAAAATGATATGTCCAAAATCTTTTGCAAGAGGAAATGTTGTGACATCAGAAATCTCGAGCTATATAGATTGATCAAGGAGATAGAAATACTCATTATTATAATACAAAAACAGTATCTAGAAGAAGTAAAAATTGAGCTAACATGTTAAGAAATTCTGATGGTAGATGGGTGGATAAAAAAGAAGAGTTGATTTCTCTTATACGGGCTTTCTTAAAAAATTTGTTTTGTTTAGAAAATGGTTTGAGATGTTTTGTTGTAACAAAAATAGGGTTCCATATTCTTAATTCTACTCAGAATGATAAATCATCTCTTCTAGTTGTGAATGCTGAGATTCATAAAGCTATTTTTTTTATGGGCGACACCAAAGCCTTAGCAAATGACGGTTGTCTTGCTACTTTCTATCAAAAGAATTGGGGAATAGTGGGGGACAAAGTTTGTAATTTTGTGAAGGACATATTTAACAGTCATGATATCCAAGATATTAATATGACTCTAATTTGTTTTATTCCCAAGGTTGAAAAACCTGAATTTGTTAATGAATTCCATCCTATTTCTCTATGCAATATTATATATAAGTGTGTGACTAAATTCATTGTCAAAAGACTTAAGCCTCTATTGCCTAATCTAATTTCGCCTTTTCAAGCTAGTTTTATTCTGAGAAGATGCATTCAAGATAACATTATAATTGCTCAAGAGATGATTCATTTGATGTGGAAAATGAGAAGTAGAATAGGTTTCTTTACTATCAAAATTGATTTAGAGACTTATGATTGTCTAAATTGGGATTTTATTTTGGGAAGTTCTCCAAGAAATTCATTTGTTTGATTCTATTTTTCAAATCATTATGAAATGCATATATTCTACTTCCCTTAATGTTCTTTGGAATAGAAATCATAATGAAGAGTTTTTGCCTTCTAAAGGAGTGAGATAAGATGACCCATTATCCCCTTACATATTTATTCTATGTATGGACATATTATCTTATTTGATTTGTGATGCTGTCAAAAATAAAAAATAAGTCCTTATGAGAGTTGGTCATTTTGGTCTTATCATTCCTTATCTTATGTTTGCAGATGATCTTCTTTTATTTGGAGAAGCAATTGAAAGTCAAATTAAGATGGTTCTTCAATGTTTGCATTTTTTTTGGTATGGCTTTGTGTCAGAATGCGAATCGAGCAAAAACCAATATCTTTTTCTCCATGAATAGGAAAGTTGATTTGTGTGATAAAATAGTTATGGTTTCTTGATAACACAAGATTTGACATAGTTAATTAGCCTCATACTTAGCATTGTAAGAGTTAAATTGTCATGTTTGCAGCTGAGTTTAG
>JANHAO010026093.1:0-11179 GCA_026873985.1 Saraca asoca | reverse complement strand
CTATTAACAATGTTAATTTAAATGTTGCAAAGATCCTACAAATGGGATGATTGTCATGAAACTATAATTCAAAGAATTTGAGATATGAAATAAATGAGCAACTACCTAGTCTTCTTTACAAAGCAAGGGTAGAACATAAGAAAACAGGAAAAAGTCCCAAATGGATAAGTGAGTCTCATTAGAAAGAAATGCTAAAAAATGAGAGATTGATATAACTTTCAAGAAGTATTTTGAACAAAATAAAAAACTAGAAATTCACATTACGGTGGACTTGGACCATTATTCCATATAAGAGGGTTGATCCCAGTTTTTAAGCATGAACGGAATCATGTAAGTAAAACATTATCATTGTGTGTGTATTTTTTTTGTGTCATACATGAACTTAAATAATTCGTGTTATCCTAATCAAATATGTAACTTATGTGTGTTGTAGATTGAACTTATTGGGATTGTGCGAAAATCATCAAAATTGTATACGAAGACTCACAATAATGATGGACAATTTATATGCAAGATGAAACTCCTCAAGATATTGAAGTTGAATAGCAAGAAAGGGTCTAGCGGGATAGGGACCTACAAGCACAAAAAGTCAGTTATACATGACAGAAGTGGTTCACCAAGCACACTCTGATGGCTAAGTAGTATCCGAGCAGAGTTTCAAGCAATGTAAAACAAGATAGATCCAAAGAGTGATTACTAGATGGTATATATAGGTGTTGAGCACACCAATTGGCATGCTTCTGGGCAAATACCGTGTGACCACGCACGTGTCTTCAATGCATTGGAGATGCTTGTGGAAATCTCACTAAGCAGTTAGTGTTGCCATGTTGTTTATACTGGCTTGATCACATTTTTTGTCATCGATCTATTGAAATGATTAGTTTACATAGTTTTTCCTTTACACATTCTAGGTTGTTTGACTACAGGAGTTGTCAATTGATTGGGGCAGTCTAGGCCACACCGACTCTATCAATCTTTAATCGATCAACCATTGATCGATCGAATGGGGACATGTTTAAATTGGGTTGTGTCATTTGCCCCCTTCCTAATCGAGGGTTGTGCACTTGGCTTTACCAGAAGTCCTTCCATTTTCCCATGCCAGTTGTCGCATGGGTTGTTCCTGCCATAGTGGTGTTAATGCTAGTAATTATGATTTATTATCTCAAGTAGTCTTAAGACCCATAACAGTCACTTCAGTGACACGAATCAGCATTTGGACCGGTGATCCTGATCGTCTCTAGCCATTGGATCCATGCTTGCTCCTCTATAAAACCAATTGCAAACCTTTAGCGCCTTTTTGCTTTTGCGCTTTTGCTCCTCACTTTCCTATTGGCCTTCCATTGTTGTTTTGCTCCTGCCTTATTCCATCCTTAGACTCCAGAGGCTTCTCTAGCCATTTTTGCTACTTTTGGCTACATTTTTACACCTCTATAGGTAATTTCCTCCTTCTTTACTTCTTTTGCATTACTGTATTTTAGTTTTCTATAATTTTGTTTTGCAAACACACCGAATACAATAGTTCACCTCCTTCACTTTTACTTGGTGTTAGTACTTTGTTGTATTTGTGCCCTGACCTAGGCTACTTCTCTTGTTTCAACTAGCATATCTAGTTCTTCCCTCTTTCTCTTTTCATTTTTCTATTGCTCAGACTATTCCCTTCTTTTAGAACATTGCCCCAATTCAATTGGGACATGGCTTCACTTCTGTAAGTGAGGCTGAAAGGAGTTTCACCAGTAGCTAAGTGCATAGTCATTTTTGCATGACCATAGAACACTTGGTAATTCTTCAGCCCATCTCCCCTTCCTTCGTCCAACCTTTTGTGTAGTCCTTCTAGAATGATATTATTGCTAGCTCAGCTTACTTATTTGACTATACGTGTTCAATAGAAGTGAACCTTTATTTGATTTCCAACCTTTAATTCAAAGCATGTGAGACTATGTACTTTCACATAAGATGTGAAAAGGGGAATATACCTTTGACAAAAATCTTGGAAGTCACCATTAGCAAATTGTTTACCATTATTTGATATAATTATGGCCCAGAGGCCATTCCTGAAAGGCACTATTAGCAAGCTTCTTACAATGAAACTTATAATTATAGAAATATTACCTACAGATGATGTTTTTCCAAATGAACTTTTGCATGTTTTTGAGGTTATGGTTGTGAGGGTTTCTACCTCTATCTATTTGGTAAAGTGGTTAATAACCACCACCACATACTTTGGCTGGCTATGAGCTATTGGGAAAGGACCTAGCAAATTAATGCCCTATTGGTTTAATAGCCAAGGAACAAAGATGGACATCTGCTCAATAGCTAGCTACTTTTGAACTTTTGTAAACCTTTGGCACTTTTCACAACTTCATACTAGTTCCGAAGCTTCTCGGTTCATTTTTGGCCAAAAATACTCTGACCAAATAGTTTTTAGCACAATTGCTATTCCTGCCATATGAGATCCACAAATACCTCATGAATCTCCCTCAAAACATAATTAGCTTTGCTGATGGAAAGGAGAAACTCTTCTTATACAACTGCCATCTTTCTATAAAAAAGTATGCTACTTTCCATTTAACATTTTTGGCTTCCCTTTTATCTTCTGACAACTACCTTTCTTCTAAGAACCTTACTATTGGAGTTAATCAAGATGATTCTTGTTTTGCACATATCACTTCATATGTACAAGGGGCTTGGAAGGTCTCCTGGATTATTGTTCTATTATTCACTATTGCTTTAGTGCTGGACAGCTTGGCCAATGCATCTGCATGCTCATTCTCTTCCTCTGGGATCCTTACTAGCTCAAACTTAAATTCTTTCAACAAAACTTTAGCTATGCAGACATATTTTGTTAATGTTAGCTTCTTTACTTCGTAAACCCCTTTGACTTGAGTGATTACTAGTTGAGAATCACTCAAGATATTTAGAGATCATGCCCCAACTTCCCTGGCCAACTTTAGCCCTACTATTAATGTTTCATATTCTGCCTAGTTGTTCATTGCTTTGAAATCAAACTTCAGTGAATACTGCAAAACTAAGTTTGTAGGTCTTTACGAGATTATCCCCGCTTCACTACCTTTATCATTCAACAAGCCTTCCACATGCAACATCCAGGCCAGACCGTTTAACCCAAACTCTTCCATCTTTGCTAGTTTAACCATGAAGTCTACCAATACCTATGCCTTAATTGCCTTCCTTGTTTCATACCAGAGTCTATATTCGGACAGCTTTATTGACCAAGTGACTAATCATCTTGCTAAGTTAGGCTTTTGCAAAACTTACTGTATTGGAGCATCCATTTGAACAACAACTTGATGGCTTTGAAAATAAGGCTTCAATTTCTAAAATGTTGTTGGTAAAGTGAAGGCCAATTTCTTTATCTTGTAATACCTCACCTTAGTGCCATGTAGCATATAACTCGTAAAGTACACGAGCTTCTATTCTTCCTTGGTTTCCTGGACGAGAACTTAACTCACTGCCTATGCTGAAGCTATTAAGTATATGAACAATGTTTCCCTTAGCTCAGGACTAGTAGGTATAGGCGGTGTAGTTAGATACATTCTTAAATTTTGGAAAACTTATTCACAATCGTTAGTCCATTTGAAATTTTTAACATTTTTAAGCAACTTAAAGAAATAAGTGTGTTTGTTAGTTAATTTGGACATAAAGTGTGTTAGGGCCACGATGTTCTATTTAGCATTTGTATTTCCTTCACTATTGTTGGGCTTCTTATATTGATTATAGCCTAGCACTTGGACGGACTAGCCTTAATACCCTGCTCCATAATCATAAACCCCAGGAATTTGCCAGCTTTTATCCCAAACGTACACTTTTTTAGTTTCGACCTCATACAGAACTTTCTCAAAGTCTTAAAGGTTTCCCTCGAATATTTCCAGTGTTCCTCCAAATTTCTCGACTTAACAATCATATTATTCACATAGACTTCCATGTTCCTTCCAATTTGATATGTAAAAACCTTATTTATCATTCTCTGGTAGGTTGCCCCTACATTTTTTAGATCAAATGACATGACCCTGTAGTAGAATATTCCTTAGTTAGTGATGAATACCATTTTGCTCTCATCCTTGGGATGCATCCTCAACTGATTATATCCCAAAAAAGCATCCTTGAAACATAAAATTTCAAAGCCTGCAGCACCGTCCACTAGTTGATCAATATTCCAGAGCTAGCATGAGTCCTTGGGGCAAGCTTTATTAAAATTAGTGAAGTCTACACATATTTGCCATCCTTTTAAAGCCTTCTTTACCAAGACCACATTTGCCAACTAGATAGTATGTGAAACTTCCTTAATGAACCCTGCACTTAATAGTTTATTTACCTCATCTTTTATCATTTTTTGCCTCTTTGGCCTATGATTTCTTTTCTTCTATTGGATAGGTTTTATGCATGGGTCTATCAATTGGTGCCCAAGCAAACCTTTCAATGTAACTTTGTAGAAGTTCTATCAATTGATCATGATCTACCTTTTGCAAATATGTCCTAATTTTTACTATTTTCTTAGCATTATCCCCAAAAATCCTTACTTTTTCCATATTTGAACCCTGACTCTGATCAACTAAAATTATTTTGCTAAACATCTAATAAGGCTGAATTCGCCATTTGACATTCGCCTTTCATGCTAATTGTCGATACTGCTGTACTGGTGCTTTCCTGAAGTTTGGTTAAACTTGTCATATAACACTTCTGAGTAACATGCTGATTAGCCCGTACCTCCCTAATGCCTCATTCTGCTAGAAATTTCATTTACAAGTAAGGGGTGGAGATGATAGCACTAGCCTGGTTCAATGATAGCTTTCCTAGAGCATCATTATAAACACTATTTGGGGTAGTAACTACAAGGAATATGATGTGCAAATTTTTCTATCAACGGTTGGATTCTTAATTACAATCTTAGAGTAACAGTTCCTTCTACTTGGGCTTGCCCCCTATGAAGGCAACCAAAACACTTGTGTAAGGTTTATATATATTTCTAAGGATGTTTAAAGCATTTGCAGCATGTAAGTATAAAATATCAGTAGAACTTCCCTGATCGACAGGTATATGCTTAACAATGAAATTATGCAATAAAGTCAAAATTACCATCGGATCATCGTGATCCCTATCAATATCCTTGAAGTCTTGTACCATCGGATCATCTATGAAATATATTAGCTCATAATGCCTTTTCCTTCTTTTTCCCTCTACTGCCATAACTCGTAATGCCTTTTCTTGGCATTATTGGAAGCTTTTCTTCCTACAAAACTACCAGCAATCATCTCTATAGTTCCTATTACAGGAGAATTTGCTTCAACCTGTTCATCATCCGTTTGGCTAGGATCGATGTGGAAGACGCTCTTTTTCCTTGTCTTCTTTCTTCCCTCCTTTGCATGAATTTTTTTTTATATTTTGATAGATGACCACATCTTATAAGCATCTCGAGTAAGACATTCATCTGTGAGGTGTCTGTAGTCCTGATAAAACTTGCAAAATTTAGACTTATCTGTTGGGGGTACTTGCATCACTTCTATAGAAGGAATTTCATTAATTTTGTCACTCAGATATCCTACATAATGTTGCTAATTAGTGCATTTGGTAACTCATACTTGTTAAACCGGCCCCAAGGGGACCCTTATCTTAGTTTGAAGTTTGCTTTCTAGAAGGCACATTGTTAGATTGCATTCATTTAATCTAGTGTCAACTGAGTTCCACTTCCTCCATATTGATGTATTTTTCTTATTGAGCTAAAAGCTCTAAGAGAGAAGTAAAGGAGTGCTTGGCTAATGAAAGGGAGAAATGGCTTGACCAAAGGCTTGTATTGATTTGATGCATGGCCACATCCTCATTAAGATCCCAAATTTCTAGTGCCAATGCATTTAAATGAGCCAATGCATGGCTGACATTTTTTAAGGTTCCCAAATGTGTGGAAAATGTGTCAACCAAATGTAGAAAATTACTAATCAACTGCTTCAGCAAATTCATGAACCATTGCAGACTGGCTTTCTTGAGAGTTGTAGAGAAAGCTCTACACATTATAGCATCTGGACCACTTGATAGCAACATTGATGCATAAAAGGCCTCTAAATGCTCTTATGGATCAATTATGTCATCATATGGGTCTATGTGGGATGGTGGCTTGAAGTGAGTAGGCAGCGGAGTAGTCATCATAACCGTTGAGAAAGGGTGGCTCTCTTCCTAGTAGGAAGACAATTGTCTAGATGTTTGAGTGAGGTTTATAATGCGAGTGATTGGGTCATATGGCTTGTGAGAGCAAGGAAGATAATGGTAAATGTCCATTGTGTGTGGCAGAGCAAAGGAAACATTTGAGACTAATGGTCCAATTGGTGTTTGGATTTGAGAGGTTTGAGGGAATGAGACATAGGGAGTAGAGGATTAGTGTGGGTAAGCTGTTCCTTGTTGAGGAGCAACAGGAATTGTAAAAAACACTAGTAAAAGGGTGAGGGAGGTAATGGAAGATGATGTTCAAAAACAGATTGGGGTAGTATCACCTGAGGCATGGGCATAGTGGTTGGGTTGACCTTTTTGAGAGCAGGGCTTGGAGGCCAAAGGGTGGTGAAGGTAGAGTTAATTGTGCTTGGGCATGATGAAAAGCATGGAGCTCTTCCCTGAGCTAATGAACTTGCTCTGCCAGATTGTCATGCTCCAACTTGGCCATTATCCGACGAGCTTCTTTGGCTGTCTAATCATGATGGTTTCTATCTTTGGCTCAATCATGATGGTGATGCTTGCTAGGCGACAAAATGCATGAAGATTGCAAATGAGATCGATAAGAAGACATATTTGGTTGGAAAATCCATAGACAACGCCAAATGAAACTCCTTGAGATACTAAAGCTAAATGGCGAGAAAGGATCTGGAGGGATGAGGACTTGTAGGCACAGAAAGTTAGTTGCACATGATAGAAATGGTTCGTTAAGCACACTTTAGTGGCTAAATCAGTATCTAAATAGAGTTTTGACTAATGTAAAACAAGATAGATCCAACAAGTGATTATCAGGTGGTATACATAGGTATTGAGCATGCCAATTGATGTACTTCTTGGTGAATAGCATATGATCACGTGTCTTCAGTGCATTAAAGATGCTTGCAGGAATCTCACTAAGCAGTTGGTACTGTCACATTGTTTATATTGGGTCAATCACATTTTTTTTGTCATCGATTTGTTGAGAAGGTTGGTTTACGTAGTTCTTCCTTGACACATTCTAGGTTCGTTCAACTATGGGTGTAGTCAATCAACTGAGGTAATCTAGGCCACACCAACTCCACCAATTTTTAGTTAGTTGACCATTGATTGATCAATTAGGAACTTGTTTAAATTAGGTTGTGTCATAAGAAACAAAAGTAAATTGGGTAAGTTCTATGGAATTGACTTTCCCTTTTTTTCCTCATTGTTTGATTAGTTGCTACATGTGAAAATACTAAAAGCCCACTTACAAAAGTTGTTAGCTTTGAACTTAACTACTATTTTCTATTACTTTTTGGAAATGGGGTTGTGTGGCACTGTTTAATTATTTTTGTTATAAACTTAGGCTTGCCAAGCTTTTAGTAGTTGTGAACTAGAATCTTTTTGGCATGTTGTTAGGATGCCTAGCCTATGGTAGTTAGAATACAGTTGCTTTGTTATATATATTTTTTTCTTTTCTACCAATTTTAATGGCTTACTTAAGTCTAGTGACTACTCTTTTCATACCTTTCAACCCAAGGTGCTTGGGGATTTGGTGTTATAAGAATCCTAAATATTTGGATTTTGGTGGATGTAATAGTGATAAGAAAAACAAAGGTGAAAATTTTGGAAACTATGGCTTTCGAATTTAATCCTCTTAACATTTTATTCAAACAATCTCTAATTTTAAAAGATTTTATTTTTAGTTTCAAGCTTATAAGGCATTGATTTTCACATATAATTGTAAAAGTTGATTATCACTTATATATTTTTAGTTTCAATCTCTATGGTGATGTGACATCCCTTTGCTGTTTGGTGCTGATTATCAGTTTTAAGAATATATGGAATTGATTTTTTTCTAGCTTTGCTATTTACTGTTGATTTTGCTATTTGATGTTGAATTTTGAACCTATTTAATTGTTTCTTTTTAAGTTTAATATCTTGTATTTTGCTGAAAATGATGGTGTATAGTTTACAACCATCTTGGATAATTTTTTGTAATGAATGTGCCACTAATCAGTACTTAATACATGATTGTCTTGATTACTTTCATGTAATACATATGCTGACTATATGGTGGTAATTTCGGAGCTTAATTTGTGGCCATTTTGACTCTTATTGTGAACATACTCTTGTTTATTTACTTGTTTTTTATACAAATTTTTGGCCAAGTTTGTTGTTTCTTTGTACTAATTATGATGATGTTTGGAAAGTTTTGTTTTAACGATATTTGAGAAGTTCATAATGTTCCTTTCTTTTATATATATATATATATATATGTATATGTATGTATGTATATATGTATGCAAACAAAATTTGAAGGCATTGTTAGAGATAAGATGGGAGAGCCATCCAATGTTGAAGATGATGATGCAAATAGTGAACATGGTAATGAACAAAGCATCTTATAAATTTCTTCAACTGATGATGTTACCCTGCTTTATAAGGTTGTTGGTGGATCCAAGAAAGGCCTAGTATATGATCTTGGTTCAGAGTGAATGCTAATGATTGCTTCACAAACTACATCATTTTTTTCACCACAAGCACTACAATTACAACCAATTGTTTATGATATTATTGCTTCTCTATATTTCAAAAAAAAAAAAAAACACACACACATTAGGTGAACTATTAGATGTGCACGATTCTAAAGTTGCTAAACATCAACTGACCAACAAATGCTCCAACTCTGATCCCAATTCTCTACTCTCTTGAACCTTAATGGCTTTTGGCACCCAATCTTTAAGCAACTTAATGCACAACCACCATCCAATGGTTTTAACAAGTCACTTTCAAATGCACCTTAGCATATCCCTATCTTATATATGAACTTATTCTTAACCCTTCCAATTTGGATGAAGAAACACAAATGCTTACTTAATATTTTATAAAAAATTATAATCTTATTTTGAGTGTGAATATATTATGGTTGTATGCAAACTTTTATCGTTGAATATCCCATTTCTTATGAGTTTTTATTACATCAATTGTTGAATTGCTGTTTATGCTAAGTGAAATTCATAAAGGAAAACATGAGCCACTAGAAAAAAGAGAGGAATCACTAGTCAATATTTTGCTAGGGATTAGCTAGGGACCAATCTCTTGCTAAAATAATTTTGTTAAGGATTATCTAGGGAACTTGGCCCTCACTAACTTTCAGTGAGGGTTGTGTTCATATATGCAAATTAATAATCTAGGCACTTTTAGAAGGGATTAGCTGTGGTAGTAGCCCTAGCTAAATTTAGTGAGAGTGAACTTCCTTAACTAATATCTAGCAAATCATACATTATATCTACTCCTTTTTCATAGTTTTAAAGAGGGATTTATTAACATTAGTGAGTCTTTAAACAATTTTCATTGCAAAAATTAGAGAGAAGACTTTTAGTGACGATTTAGCAACGGATTTTGTCTCTTGCTAAATTTGAAATAGCAACGAATTTAAGCATTTTAGTAAGGGATTCAACCTTAGCCAAGTGTTGAATTTCTTATTGTATATATTGTCTTTAAATTTTCATAGAAGCATCTTTCATTCAATAGATGTTAAATTATATTACAAACTATAATAATTTTTTTTTCACTTTACCTTTTTCAAAACATCAAAGCATAAAATATCTCAAAATAGACACCAAATGGATAGGAAAGATAAATGTATAAAACAAAAGTCAAATTGACATCATAAATCACATTGTGTATCACATGAATGGCAACATGTAATTTATCATGTATTCTCTCCTTATTCACATCCAACCAAAACAAGAAGTTATGTTTAATTAAGTATATTACAAGATGCATTAAACATAGAAAACTCATGGCAACATATATAACATATAGACAATAAGGGTTGGTGTTACTTTAGAGTGAATTCATGTTTGACATTCTTCATCACCACCCAAGACCAATCCATCTTTATGGTAACAAGCACGTAAATATCAATTCACAAACAACAAAAATGTAATCTTCACACAGTAAATTTAAATTCACAAACAATAAAAATGAAATCTTCACATAGCCATTTGGACATGGTTGCTTCATATATGAATATGACCTTACAAAAAAAAAAGATTGTATTCGGATAAATTTTTAAATCAAAACACCCAAATTACTCATATGACGAACTTCAATCATTATGAGAAAAATAAATGACCAAATGATTTTTATGCAAACAAAGCAAACAAGGAAGTGAATATCAAGTGAGTTTCCTAAGAAGTGTGAACATTTGTATATAGTTGGACTGGAGGTCAGCTCCATTAGCAACAAAGTATTGTTGATATTGACTATGAGAACCAAGAGTTCATGTAAATGTCATCACCGTCATTTATTTTGTTGCTAAATGTGTCGTCTTCAATACCAAACCTTAATCTTTAAATAAAATTATTTTAAAAAATATAAACAGATTTAAAAGGATATTCTATAAATTAAATTAGGAATAATTAATAATTAATTGACAAAATTAAAACTTATCTGCACAAGGTCATAATCCTTAAGATGGTTGGCATAATTTGATCTGAGATGTGTTATAGACACTATCCCTAAAGATTATTTTTGCCCTCAATGTGTGCATATGTTTGATGCGATAATTCCCTAGAATTTAGTAGACCTTTTCAATTATATGCATCCATATTTTAGGAGTAGACACTACAAAAAAAAGTCCTTTTAGCGACCGAAATTGAGACCCCTTTTTTCGGTCTCTAACTGTGACCGAACAGCGACTACACTGCCATTGATTGGCTACGGGAAAATTTTTGAGTATTTTTTATGGAATAGCGATCAAATCAGAAACTAAATATTTCGGTTGCTAAACATTCCGTCACTATTCGGTCGCAATGTAGTCGTAAATAGTGGAAAATTTAGTTTTTTTTTTGGAAAAGCCTTTGCGACCGAATTATTCAGTCGCGGTTTTAAGTTTTGCGACCGAATATTTCGGTCACAATTATGTTAGCTCGACAATTAAAAGTTTTGTCGAGCAGGCTTCCCCTTTTCGTCATTCTTCTCGAAACCTAGGTTTTTC
>JANHAO010026092.1:0-11186 GCA_026873985.1 Saraca asoca | reverse complement strand
CTGGGGGATTAGGTTCGGCCAACTGTAGGGCTTCTGAAGAAATTTTTTTGAAATTTCCCCTTCTTGGCTGCACCTAATCTTACAGAATAATCATTAGTAAAAGTGATGAAGTAGGAAAATTGACCTCTTGCAAAAGTAGTCATTGGAGTGTATACTTCACTATATATCAACTCAAGTACTTCTTTGGCACATTCACCCTTTTTAGTAGAGGGTTTCTTAGTCATTTTCCTAATGAAACATGATTCAAAAGTTTCATATAATTCGTAATCAAATGGATTCAGGTATCCATCTTTGCATAACTTGATGATTCTAGTTTCATTAATATGACCAAGTCTACAATGCCAAAGATATGATAGATTTATGGATCCATTAACAAGTTTGCTAGTGCCATAAAACATGTTACCATCTGAAAAAGAATAACTCTTATTTTTAAAGGTAAAAGCAAATCTTTCTTGATCTAAACAAGAAATGGAAATAATATTCTAATTGTAAGAACATAATAACAATTATTTAGTTCTAGAATTAATTCCTATGCTAATAGCGGCAACTTTTTCTTTGTTCCTAGGTCCACTTTACCTTTCTATTGTTTCTTAGCCTTTGCACATCATTACAAATGTATCAGTTACAACCGATATCTAATATCCAAGAATCAACAAAATAGTAAAATAAGTTTATCTCTATTATAAGGATATTTTTACTTGAAGTAGAACCTTCTCTAAGCTTGACTGCTTCACGATCTCGAGATAAGTTTTTCAATTTTTCCTCCAATGGCCTTCTACTTTGTAATGGTAGTAAATGCCTTTAGGAGCACTTTCTTTCTTTTTCTACAGACCTCCTTTGTGCTTTCATCCTTAGCCTTAGCCTTAGAAGTCTTTTTCTTGGGCTTCTTCTTCTTTCCCTTCTTGGGCTTAGATGAGGTACTAACCATTAGTATAGGTTGTCCCTTCTTCAAAGTTATTTCAACAGTTTTAAGCATATTGAGTAACTCTATGAGAAAAACTTCTATTTATTTATGAAGAAGTTCAAAACTATTGACGGTTGAATTTGGTCAACCCAAGTCCAAAATCCTATATTGTAGATTGAATGTGAAAAAAGAAACAGAGAGAGAGAGAGAGAGAGGGAGAACAAGGAGACACCAAAAGTTTTTAACGTAGTTCGACTAAAGTTAGTTTGACCCCTGCGTCCATGACTTTTATTACTCTTTGTTGAGTGTTTTGTATCTGATAATTGATTATGTCATGTACAATGATTTCATCCCCTTTTATAATGGTTGAGGGGTTACAATTTGAATGTAAATCTATAATGATAAGTATCATGACTTAATCAGAATTACATAATAGATAAGGGTTGATGGCTATAATAGACTCCCATTAAAGTAGAAATTGAACAGATTTCCTTGGATAGTTAGTTGTGGACATGTGCTCTGATTTGCGAGTTGAGCCTTGTTCTCAATGACCTGAGGTAGTTGCTTTGAGCCATGTTGACCAGCGACCTTAGTTTGTGTTCAGTGACCTGATGTCTTGGTCTAATGACCTCAATCCTAGGTGAGCTAGGCCCTTATTAGTTGAGTCTATTTATTGGGCTTTTATCAGTCTATTTATGCGATTCCAAAAATACCCATAACATTAGCCCCTAGCTCTTAGTGCAATCTATAGACTGGGAGCTATAGTTCGCTGGTAAAAGCTATCAATTGTGATCTTGCTATGTCGTTGTTTGGACTCTTGTCCTTTTGTTTCATTTGCACCTACCCATACCATGATTTTCACATTTAATGCATGCATTTTTTCATAGCTTCTACTATAGCAATTGATAAAGCCTTACTTTTTGCTAGACCGTTAGCTCAAAGGTGGTTGATCAATCTCCTAATCTCCATAGTTGTTTATTGATATTATGAATGAGTTCCTGCAAATCATAACTTAATGAACATTAGTTAAAATGAATGTCCAGTGGGTCAATCGACCTCATCAAACTGATGACATTAGTCATTGTCAAGATGAATGCATGAGTGTGATGCCAAATAATAGGTTATATGCAATGCCAAGTAATAGGTCACATGCAGTGCCGAATAGTAGGTCGCATACGGTGCCGAATAATAGGTTGCATGCAGTGCCAAGTAGTAGGTCATATGTAGTGCTGAATAGTTAGTTACATATGGTGCTAAGTAGTAGGTCGCATGCGATGCTGAATAATAGGTTACATGCGGTGCCAAGTAGTAGGTCATATGTGGTGCCAAATAGTTGGTCGCATGTGATGCCGAATAGTAGGTCGCATGTGATGCCGAATAATAGGTCGCATATGGTGCCAAGTAGTAGGTCGTATGCAGTGCTAAATAGTTAGTCACATACGGTGCTAAGTAGTAGGCCACATGCAATGCCAAATAGTAGGTCGCATGTGGTGCCAAGTAGTTGGTTGCATATGGTGCCAATTAGTTGGTCGTGTACGGTGCCAAGTTTTTTTAAGTATGTCAAGTTAAATGCCCTTTCTGGATTAGAAGGGTGATAGCTTACTTTCGATATAATATTCTGTTGAAAATTTATCCAAAAATTAGTAAACAGTCATAAAAATTTAAAAACATCGATGGTCTTATCAATTTCATAACAATGTTACGAGACTAGATAAGCAATATTCAAATTCATTGATCATATGGGTGGAGATGTTTAATATCTCATGGCTCTCCACCATAAATCAGATTAACCTTCCTCCTTCTTATCCCTAGCTTGAGTTTATCTTTGTAGCAGCATCGAGCTATGTGATGATCACCTCGTATACATCTAATCCCATTAGGGGTCGAGAATCTAATGGTAACTATCCTGGAAGATGTGACTATGTCCAAGTCATTGATCGCAGGTCGCCCTAGCATCACATTATATGCTAAGTGACAATCGATGATCAGAAAGTCTGTCAAGATGGTTGCCTGGCAACCCGAGTCTCTAAGAGTAATAGGAAGCCTAATCTGCCCCATTGGTAGCATTACATCTCTTGTAAAGCCATAAAAGGGCTCTGGGGAAGGCTTCAATTAATTCGAGCTTAGTCCCATCTGTTCAAAACATCCTTTGTACATGATGTTCACCAAGCTACTTGTATTGATCATAATTCTTCATCCCTTGGTGTTACCAATTCTAGTTCGGATAACTAGTGCATTGTTATGGCGAGAATGTATCCCTCATGCATCTTCATCTATGAATGAGATGTTGTTTGAGGTCGTCCTTGCTTTCTTGGTGGGACCCTCAAATTCATTGTGTCTTATGAGTAAGATGTGATTTACTTCTCACACATAGTGTTCATGCAACTTATTTGAGATGCCTGCAATGTTAGGCCTATTATGAATGGTAAATATAGTTCTTACTATGGGTGCCTCTTCCTGCTCAGGAGTTCATTGGCATTGCTGTTGTGCTGGTCACTATTTTGTTGGTCGCACCATATAATCCCTTAAACGACCTCTCTTGATTAAGTCCTCAATTACATCCTTGAGTGCCTTGCATTCCAAAGTGTTGTGCCTAATTTCGTCATGATAAGCACAATACTTGTTCTTATTTCTAAAATAGTTGAGAGTCCTTATGGGTTTGGGCTTCTTGAAATACGCCTTATCCTTTTCCATCGTAAAGATTCCTTCTTGAGTATCTGATAAGACACTATAGCTATCATGGTGACCTTTACATTGAGATCACTCATTCCTAGCCTTCTTTGTGACCTAATTTTCTAGGTCATCATCTTGACTCTCCTTGCTGTTCCCAATATTATTCCTCTTGGTTTCCTCCGACCCGATCTCTTTGGCAACTCATTCATAGAATTCACCCAGGTCCCTTATCAGAGACTTGTATATGCTCTCATATAACTTCCCATCTTTGCAGAGTCCCATTGAGATCGCTATTAAGATGCTCTCATCTGAGGGATTTTCTATGTGACTGACTTTATGTCTAAATCAAGTCATGTAGTCTTTTACTGATTCATTTTTTCATTGAAAGATAATCGCGAGGTGGCAAGGTGGTGCAAGCTACCTTCTCAGTGCCCTATGCTGATCAATGAATCTCCTCTGGCATTCTTCCTAACTATTAATGCTGCGAGCTTTGAGATTTCTGAACCATGTTCAAGGTATGTCTCCTAAAGTGGTTAGAAAGACATGAAACTTGACTAGAGGATTAGTCATCTAAAGATCCATCTATACATTGAATGCATCCAGGTGGTCGTTTGGGTCACTATCCCCATTGTATAGTAGGATAATGGGAACTTTGAACTTGTGAATGAGATGCTCTTTCTCAATCTCCCCGGTGAATGGCATCCTCCCTTCATAACTATCTTGGTGGTCTTGAGCTTGAGGGCATTGTTCTAACTACTCTACCCTTTGAAGCAACTCTTCTACCATATGGTCATGAACCTCAGACTATCGGCTAGAAGATGGGTAACTCCTCTTTTTGTCATTGGAGTGTCGATCTGAGGTCCTATGCTTCCTCTACTCATGGCCTGACATGCTTTGATTTGAGAGATGTCTCTGACTGGTCCTGTTTGAGTCTTTAGCTCGATGCAAACCCCTAAGTCACTGATGATCCCTTTCATTCTCCTTACAAGCTTGATAGACCTCTAACCTTGGTCATGAGTTAGTAGAGCAAGCTGAATGGGTGTTCTAAAGTACTTCTTTGGTTAGTCTCTCTTCCTGAGCTCCTTTCCATGTCTGTTGGAGAGCTTCTTCCTGCGCAGTGCCCCTATCCTACTCTTTTGAGCACTAGGCTTGTGCTTGAGTTAATGCCCTAACCACTTCAACCAATTCTCCTACCATTTTTTCTAATGCCTCACGATGTTGATGCCATGCTTGTATTCCATCAATAACATCAGGTTGGTATGAGGCCACTGGGGGCATGTTGGCGGCAACATCTATGGTGGGGATGATGAAAGTGCCTATTGTGAGAAGGATTGGATCCCTTTATTGTTCCATATGACCATTAGGTTGGTCAACTACAACATCTGAACTCCTGGTGGTTCTTCCTCTAGCCATTGAAAAAAGTCAAGGGGAATGCAATTTAAGGCCCTTGTTCTAGCACTGAAATGTTGACAATCAAATTCGATCAACCTAAATTCAGAACCCTATACTACAGATTGAATGTGAGAAGAGAAAAAGAGAAAGGGGGAGAATGAGGAGACACCAGAAGTTTTTAACGTGGTTCGGTTAAAGTTAGTTTGACCTTTACGTCTACAGTTTTTATTACTCTTTGCTGAGTGTTTTGTATCTGATGATTGATTGTGTCATGTACAATGATTTCATCCCCTTTTATAATGGTTGAGGGGTTACAGTTTGAATGTAAATCTATAACGATAAGTATCATGACTTGATTAAGATTACATAATAGATAAGGGTTGATGGCTATAATAGACTCCCATTAAAGTAGAAAACTAAATGGATTTCCTGGGATAGTTGGTTGTGGACATGTGCTCTAATTTGTGAGTTGAGCATTGTTCTCAATGACCTGAGGTGGTTGCATTAACTTGTGTTGACCAGTGACCTTAGTTCATATTTAATGAGTTGATGTCTTGGTCCAACGACCTCAATCCTAGGTGAGCTGAGCACTTATTAACTGAGTCTATCCATTGGGCTTTTACCAGCCCATTTATCCAATTCCAAAAATTCCCATAATAATAACAAATTGCCCATATGACTTAGGAAGGAAATGTAGTATGATGTTCACTACATGATCATTGTCAATCACATGGTTGAATTAGGCCAATCTTTTTATTAGCCCAATCATCTTTAGTACATGTGTTGCAACAAATGATCCTTTGGCAATCTTACAGTTAAATAGTTCACAAGATACCTGATACCTCTCAATATAAGCATGCCCTTTATATAACTCTAAAAGGTGCATAATCATCTCAGAGGGGGTCATATTTTCATGTTACTTCTGAAGCTCAGGACATTGAAGCTAGCATCACACAAGTTGCTTGTTCAACATCATCCTAATGTTTTAAATGAGTAATAAAGTTGAAACTTGCATTCTCACTCAAACTTTCAGATGGAGGTATAGGAGGATCCCTCTCAAGGATATAGGCTATCTTTTCCTACTTAAGGATAATCTTCAAGTTTCATAACTAGTCCACGTAATTTGGCCCACTTAGCTTATTATTAGTGAATATGTTTCTTAATGAGATGTTATTTGACATTTTAGCAACCTTCAATAAGAATGGAACAGATTATTAGCTAATCATAATGTTCAATTTATATGAATTTTAATAAAATAAACTTCCACTATTTTCTTCAATTCTAATGACCCTTTGTCTTAGAATCAACTTAATATGTTACATGATAATCATAGTAAGTTAAGATCCTAGTTTAATTTACTTGATCTTGATGAAGGCTAAGGAAAGTAAAAAAAAAATTAGACTAGGTAGATAAGTCATCTTGCCAGTTACATTTGAATGTAACTCTTAATCATTAGGCTGATAACTTTTCATTGTTTATTATCCATCACATCAAACATTTTGAACAACCTTTTGTTTATGATGTTCAAAGTGAAACCTAATCATGCCCAAACATAGTATTGTGAGCGCCATGCAAACTATACATGTTTGCTAAGTTGAAACCATTAAATAAGAATATCACTTATATTTTAATAATAATAACATGAAAGATGTAGTGTCACCTTGATGGAGGCCAATAAGTTATCACAAATGATATCTAGTTATCATTTTTTTGATGGATGACAATTAATCATGTTCTTAACTTGCAACTTAAACTAGTGAGAGATCTTTTAATTAGTTCAAGGCTTAACTATTTAAAGGTTCCATGTATGGCATGCAAACATTTAACTAGTTTATGTTCACACATATATCAACCAGCCAATGCCATACATACACCACTATTTATATCACAATATAAATCATGTGCATAAATAACATATATAGGATGATCATGGACTAATTTAAAAGTATATCCCTTGAGTGATAAAAGGGAAAAATATTCATGATATGTGCTTCTTATTTCCACAAGCCACGCATCATCATGCTTTGGGTGCCTTCTTGAATAACTTCCAAAGTAAAATAAAATTCTCTAATTCTATCCTATGTAACTAATTGCATCATATAGAAGAAACCTTGAGTTACAGTTAAGGGGAGTATGATGTGAAGAGAATTTTAAATTTAGAAGTTAAAAGAAAGGCAGGACACATATGCCTTATTTAATAAAATACCCAAAAATAGAATATACATTATATTTTTAAATGCATTTAGTCCATGATCATCCTTTCATGAGTTGAAAGGTGTGTGTGTATATGTGTGTCTGTGTCTATATATATATAAAATAAGAAAGAATAGAACATTAATTATTTGATTTAAATCATGGTCATGCATGTCTCAAGCTATTTGATTAATATATAATTTAAGTAAGTTGACTAATTTAATTCCATCATAAAACATCACAATCAATCTATTTTGGAGATTAATCTTAATTAATTTCAAAATCAATCAATTAGTCAAATCCATCATACTTTTTAAACCTTTGGAATCAAGTAAATAAGTCAAAGGAAACTTTCTAAAATTTTTTCTAATCAAATTGTAATAATATTCAAATTAGATCAAAAGTTAAGGAAAGTTTCTATAATTACAAAAACACAATTTATGCAAGTTTTCTCAAAATTGATTGCAATTATAGTTAATTTCCTAAATTGTATTTATATAATTAAATCATAGGGAAGGTTGACCAATCAAGGTGATTGGAACCACCATGTGTGGTGGTTGGAAAATCAACCAACCATGCTAGTCCAACTAGCATGAAGTTTTGGCTAGCTTGCTACCTTGGCCAACTTTTGCTGTCATGTTTAGTCAGTTTGTTGCCATGTTTGGCTAAAAGCTGGTTCAAACATCCTTCTAGTGTATTTTTCATCCATAGTGCAAATCTAATCTATATTGGTTTTGAAAATCTTTTATATAGAAAAATTCTAGATTTTGAGTAAAAACTTTTGATCATATGGAACTAAATTACAACATGCACATAATCTCAATTATCACCATGACAATCAAATCTTTAATCTTGAATTAAAAAAAGTAGCATGGCTAATACCATTGTTAGAAAAAACTAGATCAAAAGCAATAAGTATGCCGATCAAAAACATCAAATATGGGCAATGGGATTTTAAATTTTTCCCTAAGCCTAGATCATATCATTTTCAAATTAATTCATAAAGCATGGTATAATTCAAATAACTTTAAAGTAACAATTTAAATTATATCTACTTGAGAGTTATTCTTGGAATCCTCAGTTTCCATATTTGAATTTGATCTTTGAGCAATTCCATGAACAAACAGTATGATCAAGTCTTCTAGATTGTCTTCAAGCAACTCCTTCAGATTTGATCTACAATGCCAACGGTTATCCACATGAACCAATTCGATCCAAAGCCTCAACCAATGATCACATAACAAGTAGAGTAGGAAATTTAACCACTTAGCTTAAGAGGTGCTAGCCCTCCAAGGAATCACAAATTCACTTGGCCAGGGTTGGTGTTTGAATGTAAAGAGGAGAAGAGAAGTGAGATCACACTATGAAAGTTTGGCACAGAACACATGTGCTAGGATTGTATTGGTATACCTAAAGGTTGGCTTTTGTCCTCTTTAAATATAAGAGAGTGGAGCACAAACAAGAGTGAAGAGCAAGTATGAATGGTGCATAAGCTAGGGTTTGCCCTTTCTTGTGCCATCCACTCATCAAGAGGATAGGCTGCATGGCTGGTGTAGTCCTCTTGGCCCAAGGAGTTTATGCTCCTTGTTTGGGTCATAATGAGTCCAAACTCATTAATCTTATGTGTTCTCTTTTGTATCCAATAAGCCCAAACATCTACATATAAGTCCAAACTTATAAACTCCCTTATGTAATCATTCTCAAATTGTTTTAATTTATTAATTAAAACAACTTTCTAAGTGAAAAAATATTCCTCCATTGATGATTTCCTCTATAGTTAATATAAATGTTCTAACAACAATCAAATACCAACATTGGAAATTTGCTACTATTTAATAATTATAATCTCTATTAGAATTATTAAATCATTGATTAATTAACACTTTGTTATATGAGAAATCTGGGTCATCCTTAATGGGCTAGCAAACGGCCTAAGCACAGTAAAGATTCAGCTTGAAGAGCACTCAGAATGCTATGCTTCTAGCTTGCGTCATAGAGCGACCTCCTCAGCTCGAGCTCGCCCTTAATAGAACGAGCTCGACCTCATCATCTCGAAGATAGATACTTCACCAGATTGAAGGATCTGGCCAGCGAGGCACGACCAAGGACCTAGGAGCTCACTAAGTAGAGGACAAGCACATGTACTACCCAACAGGCACACGGGGCCCACTTGTAGGAGGTAATTTGTAGAAGCTGACTTACAGGACTTAGTCTGTTTGTCCTGTCTTGTATATTAAATGCATGAGATAATAGATTTACTGTATGTAAAATTACACTTGTAACCTCGTCTCCTTTATAAATACAGGAAAGAGATGAACATTAAAGGGAAAGGGATGCTTGTATGCCAAAAATATATAAAAATATCTCCAGACTAATACATTACCATGGACGTAGGGTCCAGTTGTATCCAGATTTGGCCAAACCATGTTAAAAAGCTTTGTGTTTTCTACTGCTCTTCCCTTCTTTCCTACTTCCTTTACTTATCAACTGTTTATTTATCATCTCAAAACCAGGTTACAGTTTGAGATCTTGAAAGAATCCATTGATTACTGGAGTTTGGCTTAGAACCAGGATCTACCGTCAATATTTTGGCACCATCTGTGAGGATCTCATCTATTCTGGTTTGTTTCTTGCTATAATGGCCAAGGGAAGAGCCACCAGAGCTTTGAATGTGCTGCTCAATCCTCTAGAAGGTCATGTCTCAATGATAGACTCCTCTACCATTCCTGTCATAGGCACAACCGCTGGCTTCCCCCCAACTAGTCTTGTTCAGCGAGCTGCCACTACCAAAAACACTAATGGAGTACATATTTGGCTCTAATGTCAGGAAAAATTGGAAAACATGATGGGAGAACTGACTAAAGTGGTCATGATGTTAGCACAAGGTGTGCATAAGCAAGCCGAAGTCATAGCATCTGTGAATGTTCACCAATAGTAGCTAGTTGGATGTTTGGGCAATGTCAACCAAGAGAACTCTCCAGCTCGTTGCTCACAAGGGCAAACTCTAGGCCGCAGCTCTCACAACCGTGAGGACCAGAGACTTCAGCAATCTCCCAGCCAGCAATCCGGGGCACGAAACCCGTTGGTCGAAAAGCTATTTCAGAAAATAACCCAGTTGGAGGAACGTTGATAACAAAATATTTCACTCATTTATTTGTCCTCTCACTTAGCATTTTAAGGTCTAAAATGACTTATTTCAAGTTGTGTTAGCATCTATTTATAGTGTGGTGTCAATTGGATGCATTATATGAAATACTATAGTTTTCGGCCATTTTGAGTAGTTTCTGTAATCTGGTCATAACTCAAGCTATACTTGTCCAATTGAAGTGATTCTTGTCTTTTAGGAAAGCTAAGACAAGGATCTACAACTTTCATGAAGACCTCCAAGGCTGAATCACGCAATTGGCTATCTTAAATTGGAGTTAAAATCAAGACCAATATACTATCTCGGGCAGCCTGACCTCCGAACATTCAGTAGATCATATCTGGAGCTACACAAGCCCAATTGAGGTAAAACTAAGCCCAAATGGAAGTTAAGACATAAGACCACATTTCTATGAAGACTTCCTGAGCTGAAAACATCATTATGGTCATGCAAAATGAGCTACAATAGAGAGGCAAAAATGCTGTAAAAATAGGCTGCTACAGAATTGGTTTTAAAGCCCCCAATTGGCATGGATCTTAAGCCCATTGCAACATCCTTTGATCCAGAAAACACTCAACCAGCTAGAGAGTAGTAAGTCTATAAAAAACCAGAAGAAAGTGGCCTACAAAATGTACAGCATGCAATAGCAGTGGCTGCAACAACTAGACAGCCATCATTACCTACTCACCTGCCAGCTAGCTTCTTTTCTTTTTACCCGGGCAAAGCCATTTTACAGAAGAGTCTTTAGTTCAATTTTTAGCTAAGTTTTAGAGTAGTTTTTCATGTAGTTTCTGGTAGGAGTAGTGTAGCACATTTTTCTTCATTTTTCTCTGCATTTTTGTGCCTCCATGGAAGGCTAAGTTGTAATCAGTCCAAGGG
>JANHAO010026091.1:0-11186 GCA_026873985.1 Saraca asoca | reverse complement strand
CCCATCATTAATGGCCAGTCAACAATGAGAATGGAATTTAGCACACTTGAATGAAAAGAGAAAGATTTACTCAGCAAATAAATAATAGTCTAGGAATTCATTGCAATATTAAAGTTCATCAATAATCTCAACCAGAACAAATTTAGCTTATGTTCATTTCTATAACAGCTCTTAAATACATATCATTCATTATTCACCAAAATCAGAAATAACAAGATAAAAGGAAGAAAGGGAAGGAAGAATGGCAAATCTTCTATTCTTTGCACCCTCATCTGCTTCCTCTGCTCTTTGCAGAATATTCTTGCTGTCTCTGGTTTATGGCTGCTGTCCATATGTCTGCTCTCTTCTCCTCTAGGTTTTCAGCACCCAAAAATGGTAGAGAATGAATGAATATCACGTGTTGGCTGCTGCTCCTTTTTTATTCTTTTTTTGGTTTTGCTGATGCAACCCTCACATCCATTTTAGCGCCAAAAATGGGAAAAAATCATTCAGCTCTCCTGCAGCTAAGCCTTTCCTCTTAGTTTTCAGCAGCAAAATGGCAGAATATTCAACCTTACACGTTCTCTCTGCTGGTCCAGTGTTTAGAGCATAAAAAATGGGCTGAGTATGTCCAAAATTCCTCTACTGACTTGTTCCCTTACTGCCTCTATTGGGGTGACGTTTTTGGGCACCAAAAATGGGATGAGTATGTTGCTGACTTGCTCACAATTGCTACCCTCTAATAAGCATTTTTATCCTTAAAAAATAAGGCTAGTCCCCAATAAAAGAAGGTGAAACTATAGCAGTAAAAATTTGGTTGCTATAATAGCTGACTTTCTTTTCAACTTTTAGCATTTTTCTTTGACTTTTTCCTCCTTTTTCAAGCCACAATTAAGCCTTAAACATTAGCAAACAAACAGCATCAAATTAATTCAATTCCCCCATTAACAAATCCAAAATTTTTACAAATAAAACCATAAAACCACTCTAGAAAAAATAATAAAAATAACTAATAAAAAAGGTTGATTTACAAAATCACTCTCAAACTTCAACAATTTAAGTCTAGAAATTATCAAGATAACTCTATTTTCATATTGTTATCAAGCAGGTCGGGGATCATGTGAGAGACCTGGAAGAAATGTTTCAAATTTTGAGGAAATACTAGATAAAACTGAGTCCACTTAAGTGCACATTTAGAGTGACTTTGGGAAAATTTCTTAGGTTCATGGTTAACATTAGAGGAATTGAAGTGAACCTAGAAAAGATTAAGGCACTCATTGACATAAGGTCCCTGACCGAGGTCAAGGAACTGCATAGTTTGACTAGTCGAGTTGCGGCACTTAATAGATTCATTTCCAAAGCAACAGATAAATGTATACCCTTTTTTGATGTCCTGAGGAAGGCTGAATGATTTGAATGGATTGAAGAGTGTGGATTGCTTTCGAAACTTGAAAGACTATATGGGCCGAGCTCCACTGCTATCTATGTCACAAGAGGGCAAGAAGCTTATTCTTTAGCTAAGAGTATCCCAACATGTTATCAGTGCAGCCCTGGTTCGAGATGAAAATAGGGCTCAACTCCTAGTCTATTATGTGAGTAAAAGACTGCTGAATGTAGATGTGAATTACATGCCTATGGAGAAGCTCGCTTACTGTCTCGTAATTGCTTCTAGAAAACTATGACCTTACTTTCAGGTGCGTACTATCGAGGTGCTCACTAAGTACCCATCAAGGTAGAATTTGCAAAAAAATTGATAGTTCAAATCACCTACTTAAGTAGGCCATTAAGCTGGCCTAGTTCAACATCCGATACAGGCCAAGGCCAATGATCAAGGAATAGGCCTTGGTGGACTTTATTGCAAAATTTATCGGACCTGTGGAGAAGGAGGTGGAGACTTCAGAAGCTCTATGATGGGAACTTTACGTAGACGGGTCCTCATGTGAGCAGAAGTAGGGGGCATGAATACTTTTAATCAGCCCAGAGGGATACTAAATCCTTTGTACACTAAGATTTGGATTCCAAGCTACCAACAATGAAGCTAAATATGAAGTGCTACTCATAGGACTTCACTTGAGAAGTGAGATACGAGATGAAAACTTGAGGATATTTAATGACTCTAAGCTCATTGTCTATCACATAAAGGGTGAGTATTAGGCAAAGGGATCAAAGATGGCTATCAGAAGGTTCAAGAGTTACTTAACAATTTCTAGAAGTACAAGATTAGTCAGATCCTACGAGCTCAAGACATATATACAGATGTACTAGCTCGCTTGGCCATAGCCAAGGATACAGATTTCTTAGGTGCAATCCTGGTGGAAACTCTTCTATCACTAAGTATCAAATAGAAAGACATCGTGATGACAACTATTGTGTCACAAAGCTCTTGGATAAGCCCAATCTTGAAATATTTACGAGATGACAAGCTACCAGATGACAAGTTAGAGGCTTGTTGAATGCGAGCTCGAATTGCTAGATACTGCATCATCGATGACATGGTTTATAGAAGGGATTTTCTGGCTCCACTCCTCATATGCATTGATGGCCCTGATTATGACACTGTCTTAGAGGAAATTCACGCCGGTCACTGTAGAAACCACGTTAGGGGGGGTATCCTAGGTCAAAAAGCACTCCGGTAGGGCTTCTAATGGCTAACCATGAAATGGGATGTAATCAACCTGGTTAGATGATGTCATAAATGTCAAAGGTGTGCTAAGGTTCCATGAGCTCCTCTAACCTACCTTCAACAAATGATCAACCCTTAGCCTTTTGTAATATGGGGGATCGATTTAATCGAGCCTCTCCCCATAGGCCGTGGGAGCTATAAATATGCAGTAGTGGCTGTTGACTATTTCATGAAGTTGGCAGAGCTGAAAGAATTGGTTGAAATCTCCTTTTCAAAAATTGAGAAGTTCATCTGGAATAATATTATTTATAGGTTTGGGATTCCTTAGTAGATTATAACAGATAATGGGACCTAGTTCAGTAACGAGCAGTTTATCAAGTACTATAACAACCTCGGGATTGTAAAAAGCTTCTTGGCGATAGACCATCCTTAGGCTAATGGGTAAGTTGAAGCTGTTAACAAGATCAGGAAATAGATCTTGAAGACAAAACTAGAGACTAGGAAGGGGGCATGGGTAGATGAGCTGCCAAAAGTACTCTGGGCCTACAGAACTACAGCTTGTAGCACCACAGGGGAGACTCTCTTCTTGATGGTTTACGATTTCAAAGCTATGATACCAGTGGAGTTTGAAGTAACTTCACACCGAAGGGCTACTTTCAATTTGGAGGATAATAACCAACTGCTCGCTGCGAACCTTGACCTTGTCTAAAGAAGCAAAGGATATAGCTTGCCTTAGGGTCACAACCTATCAACAGCTGGTCACGAGGCATTAGAACCGAAAGGTCCAAGCTCGTAGCTACGGGGCAGGCAATTATCATGTTATGCCTCATTTTGCTGGGAGCTTGCAAAGCCAGTGATGGGATGCTTGGACCGAACTGGGAAGGTCCATTCATAATAAAGGAGAATTTGGGAAACAGAACTTATTGCTTGTCAAATGTAGATGGAGCTGAAATCTCCTGAGCCTGGAATGTTGAACACCTTTGGCCATATTTTCAATAAGTTTAAGCTTAGCTCTGTAATTCTATAATATTATTTAAATGTCAATAAAAATTCCTAAAGATCTCCTATTCTATGTGAACTCTTTGACATATTTTTAGAATGTTACTTTTAGGGTAAACCGATCTCAAAATAAATTCGACGAGGACCCGTTTAAACTGCATTCAAGCTACTAACTTGACCAGCTATCTCGGGAGCTATAAAAGCCACTATCTACTAAGCATTTGGGCATGAAGCCATGACTTGCTAAGAGAGTACTTAAATATTTTGACTTGGCAAAAATCCAGAAAGTTAATCAATCGAAATGAATAGCAGATTTAACCAAATTCATCTCGAAATAAGCAACTTATACAAGTTCATCGCAAAATAATAACTGTCATTGCAAATAGTTGTCCAATCAAAATACATCTAAAGCATAAAAAAATAATAATAAAAAGTACGAAGGCAAAGGCGTAGTGACGCAATCTACAAAGAGGTTAGGGCCATAGGTGGATCCTGACTGATTGAAGAGTCAGTAAGGGGTGCAGGCGGGTTCTCTATCATCTATTCTTCAACCCTGCCATGGCTCTTTCTTCGACTAACGAACTACCCTCGATCTGAGTGTTGGTTCGAGTAGGAGGACCTCCATCACCAATTTCTACACTTGGGGCCGAAGCTACCTTTGCGTCCTCTATGAAACGCTGAATAATTGCCTCAACATCTCTAACAAAAAATGTGAAATCCATGTCTGAATGTTTTTGCCACAAGGTAAACTGAAAATTATTGGTGGTGTTTGAGATTGCTGTATCCTCAGCCTGTGCGACCATGGCGGTGGTCTCCCCTTAACTCAAGCAACCTCTTTCTTAGCTCGTGCAACCCTATCTTTAGCTTGGGTAGCCCTATCCTTAACATGAGCTACCCTCTCCCTGGAAGCTTTTTCTTTTTTTTTTCTATAACCTCGGCCTACCTCGCTATCACTTCCAGCTCACTTTGCGATTGCTTCAGATCATCAGTCACTTTATGGAGCCTCAAGATCAAACTGGCCATCTCATGAAGCAATGCATCCTTGACCTCCCCTTTTGCGACCTCGGTACCCTGCAGTTGGGTCTCAATATGTTCCAGTTTCTTCCTTAGCTCCATTGCTTCCATAGTCAAAGTAGCTAGGTTGCTTTCAAGCTTACCCCACTCCTCTTCCCAAATTATGATCTCGTCCCTTAACTTTATTATTTCCAATGCACCCTGAAAAGACCAAAATGGTTAGATCACCTGCCAAGGTATAAAAAAGAAGAATGAATGATACCAACCAGCAAATAATGGTGAACTATTATGCTCGCCAAGGCGCTACCATGTATCTCATCATATTCTAACGCCTTTGTATGGGTTCCCAAAACCTGGTCCACATGTCTATGAAGAAAATTGTAGTGTACTTGTGTCTTGGGGCCTAGGCCTTTTAATAGATTCCCCGATGTATCCTCAAACTCCTCTTTTGAGCTATTAGCGATGTCTTTTCCTTTGTTAGTCCTTTGTTTTTTTGGAAGGAGGCTCGTCTGAAGTTTTCTTCCCACGGTCGGAGACTTCATTGGCCCTCTTACGACCTCAAACAATTCCAGTTATGAAATAAGGATCAGTGCCAACAAAGTCTCCTCCATAACCACCAAGGGGGAAGGATAACGAACTTGAGTAGAAGTCGAAGTGGTATCAGGCCTTGACCTAGCTGAAGGGGGAGGTCTGGTAAGATTGAGTCTCCCCATATCTCTGCACTCCTCGAAATCTGTTGGAGCAACCTCTCAAACCCCAAGAGCTCCAATATCCTATAAGTTGTCAAGATGCTCGGTGTCGAGAGCAGGGCAAAGCCCTTGTGCCGGCAGAGGCTTTTCGTTAAACTTCAAGTCGCTCCAAAAATCTTTCGAGGCAGTGAAGTGGTCAAGCACCTCAGTCTCTTCCGCCTTTTGCTCTGGTCTCTCTTTCCTAACTCCTTTTGCAAAGACACAACAAAAGCTTAGATTTCAAACAAAGTGAAATAAGTGCCAAGGCTAACTTGCGTCCTTCTAGCTCACTTACCGGGACATAACACAAATGAAAAGTTTTGAAGTTGGCTCAAGGAAGGATAGGAAACGTAAAGCCAATGGTCTTATAATTCCTAACATTGGATTTTCTCTTAGTGTCCCCTTGAGAAAGAATTTTCTTGTATTTAGATCGACGGGCTGAGAGGTAGTAAATCCCTTCTCGCGGTTTGATGCTCTTGATACTATATAGATTGGAAAGGACTCTTGCCAAAGGGGGTGCAAGGCCATTCTTAAGATAGATAAGCGCTAAGGAAGTCAGTTGAGATTATGAATTCAGAGTTAGCTGAAAAGGGAAAAGCCTTAGTTTGTTCAAAAAATCAATTACGTAGAGGGGAACCAAGAATCTAAATCCAGCACTAAGAAGTTGGATGCCAATTGCTATGAATTTTGAAGGTGGGAGAGCGGCATGGTTGTTGCGAGAAGGTGCCAAGACACGACAATCCTTTGAAAATGATATGCCTGAGCTATCCCTTCAAGCTCATTGAACTTGACACTTGAAAGGTGAAGAGTAAAAGGGGAACGAGCTACAGACTCCCAGGGTCCGAGGTGAGCTGTGAACTCCTTTACGACCTCACCGCCCCAAAAAGTCACCTCCCCTACGAAACGGAGCAACTCCTCACTCCCTTCAGAAGATTTAGTATCTTCATTTCCTATTAGGTGACGGTAGTGTCTATGAGGTGGAGACATCTACAGAAAGAAAAAGGAATGATCAGGTCACTAAAGGCAGACCGACCCTAACTCTAAAAAAATTACCCTAACAAAAAATCCTCCTATGTAAAAGATCACATACACCTCAAGTCACCAAGATCCAAACTCTAGACATGAAAGAAGGGGGGCTCAACTATTAGGCTGCTAAAGCCTAAAAAACTAATAGAAGACTCAAACAATAATAAAAAACCCTGGCATCTACTAACGGACTAACCAAACAAGTTGGGCATGACAAAAGGAAAGACATAGGCAAACAAACTTGACCAACATTCTAGACTATTTTCCAATGAAAAACAAGCAAAGGTCCCTGCAAAATAGAAACCAAAAACTAGAAATCAAAAATCCAAAACTCACTGTGTTGACTGTGAGAAGAGGTTCAAAATGGGGACAAAGCTGGTTCTCGATTATTGAAACCCGAACCACAAGCTTGGCTGGCTAGAATGGCACCAGTAGTAGCGAACGATGGTGAATGGTTGTCAACTTGACAGAGAGAGAACCAAAAAGGATAATTTCAAAGTTCCAGATTTTAAATGACGAATTAAAGGGGAAGAACTTCTCCGGTTAAATCATACAAAGTCTAACTGTTGGATCTGGCAACTCTTTAAATACTTGTAATTTGTCGGTTCAACAGATACCAGTGTTAAGTTGATGCCAACCTAGAAAAATGCTCACTGGAAGCAGTAATCATTACATGAAGCACTGATAGAAACTCAAGGGTCATAAATAAAATGAGAAGTACGTCAAATGACCTGCAAGATTGTAGATCACAAGCAACAGACTATATCTTCCTGTCTACATCATGACCAACTCATGCTAATTGCTCGCAGCCCTTATGCTACCAGCTCAACATGCCAACTAGGGCACACCTAATTGCCCACTAAGCACGCAACCTCTTGCCAGCTCGAGCGAATTTAATCACCCATCGAGTACTTGACCTCGTGCTAACTAATACACACCTAATCACTCGCCAAGCACGTAATCTTGTGCCAGCTTGGGTGCATCTAATCACCTATGCTTGACCTCATGCTAGTCGAGACGCACCCAATCGTCCACTAAGCACGTAACCTAGTACCGGCCCAATCGTACCTAATCGTCTATTACGCACTTGACCTCATGCCAGTCGGAGAGCACCTAATCGCCTACTAAGCACGTAACCTTGTGCCAACCTGGGCATACCTAATCCCCTACTAAGCATATGACCTCGTGCTAGCCTGGGTGCACCTAATCACCCACTGTTCACTCGATCTCGTGCCAGCTCGGGCACACCTAATCATTCATTGAGCACATAACCTTATGCCAACCCAGGCGCACCAAATCATTCATTGCGCACTCGATCTTGTGCTAGTCGAGGTGCACTTAATTGCCCACTGAGTACGTAATCTCGTACTAACCAAGTGCACCTAATTGCCTACTGTGCACTAAACCTCATGCCAGTTGAGACACATCTAATCACCCACTGAGCATGCAATCTCATGCCAGCTTAGGTGCATATAATCGCCCATTGCATACTTGACCTTATGCCAACCATGGTGCACCTAATTGCCCACTGAGCACGTAATCTTGTGTCAGCTTGGGGGTACCTAATCGAGTGTACCAACCTAGGTGCACCTAATCACCTACAGTGCATGCAACCTTATGCTAGCTTGGGTGCACCTAATTACTTACTGTGCATTTAACCACGTGTCAACTGTGGCACACCTAATCGCCCACTAAGCACATAACCTTATGTCAGCTCGAGTGCACCTAATTGCCCATTGCACACTCGATCTCATGCTAGTCGAGGCACACCTAATTGCCCACTGAGTACACAACCTTGTGTCAGCCTGGGCGTACCTAATCACCCGCTGTGCACGTAACCTCGTACTAGCCTAGGCGCACCTAATCATCCATTATGCATGTAACCTCGTACTAGCTTGGGTACGCCTAATCGCCTATTGAGCATGCCACCTTGTGCCAGCCTAGGCGCACCTAGTCACCTACTAGCACGTGACCTCATGCTAACTCATGCGCACCTAATCGTACACTATACACTCGACCTCATGCCAGTCGAGGCGTACCTAATCGCCCACTAAGCACTCGAACTTGTGCTAGGCAAGATGCAATCTGAGCATTTGACTTATTCAAGGCATAACTCACATGTGACTAATTACTCACAGCTCTCACGTAACTTGATGGTTGTAACCTTCATGTGACCTAAAGGTGCATTACCAGCTGAGGCACTTTGATGCTCAAATTCATTCATTTAAGACAAATTAATGTAAACGATTGATTATTTAACTCAATGCTTGTTTGGTTGTGGTAATCTGGTCATGAAGAAGTCGCATGTTATTTTTTGCAATAAATGAAGCGTTCAACGTGAAGTGCTCGAAAAAGCAAAAAATATTACACAAAATTTCATTACAAAACCTCTTTCATCGTGGTAAATTTACATAAAAATTAAAGAGTACAAATCAAAGCAAGCCTACAGTTGACTGAGAAAGATCTGAATTTTAGCAAGCTTACAACTATAATACATAGGAGGAACTAGCTTTTAAGGGCCCTGTAAGTAGTGAGTAAGCCAGACTACTCCAACTCTTCCTCGCCCTCCTCCCGAGCTCATAGCTTCCCCTCTTACCTGAGTGACCCTAAGATACTTGGAATGGAAGGACTGGCACTTGAGGCAAGCAAGGCAGTTGCTCAGATCTCTTTTAGTCCTCCTGAGCAAGGAGAACATCCTTTAGCTTGATCACCCCAAGGTGCTTGGAGACTTGGAGGCATCCTATGCCACCATTCAAGGACACCAAAGAACAAGGGTGATACAGTTGCATTATTCAATGTAGCCAGGAGGAAGCCATAGGGGCATGTAACAAAATTTCTTAGGATCCTTAAAGAGGAATTATCCATGAGGTCCCTCTATAACAAAACTTCCTAAAATCCTCAGAAAAGAATTGTTGCAGCAGGCTAAACACACCTTGAAGAACTCCACCAAAGGCTCGAGTCACTAGAAACATGGGGGCATAAGCTAATGTGCCCATCTGGTCTTTCTATGAAAAAATAAGAAGGTCTCCACATTTTAAATAGACTAGTCTGGCCTCACTGAAGAATCCAGAGGCTATCCAGCTATTCTTGATCAAACGGTCCAGCAAAGAACAAGATTGCCACACCAACAGCTATAAAACATGTACAATAAAAAGTATGACCTAGTGCAGATGAAACAAAAGATTAAAGCTTGAAATGACAACACAACAGACTGAACGTATAGACTTGACAACACTATAGACTGTAAAAGAACTTTAGTAACATGGTAGACTGAGACCTTTTTGCCAGTGAACTACAACTCCTAGTCCACGAGGTGAAGTAAGAGTTGGGGGGCTAATGTTATGGGTATTTTTGGAACTGTATGAAATGGTCTGGCAGAGGCCCAATAGAGTAGTCCAGTAGAAAAGAGTCAGGCCCATTCTAGAGCGAGATCACGGGGCTTGCCAATAGATCACCCAACATGAGCTCAGGTTGCTAAACAAGCTCAAGTTGCCAAGCAAGCTACCCTGAGTATAAGTATGGAACCCCGAAGACCAGTCAACACTTGGATGCATATATTTCTAATCGACAAGTTAACCCCTAAAAATGACATATCAACCACCAACAGTCCAATAGTAAATTGCCAAGCATTTATTGCCCATCAAGCATTTATTATCTGTCAAGCATTTATTGCATAATACAGTGGAATAGACATATTTGTAATTGCCAAATTATACTTGTAACTCTCATTACTTCTATAAATAGGAAGGGAAATCATTGTAACAAAGAGAGATTGACAAATACATATAGAAACTCTGCCAAAATAGTGAGAAAACTTATGTATTGGAACTCTGTTGAACTGAGCGGAGAGACTACCTCAAAAAGCAAATATAACCATAGTGGACATAGGGATCATATTGACTTTAGCTGAATCACGTCAAAAATCTTTAGTGTTCATCTTGTTCTTCCTTCCTCTTGCTCTTGCTGTTTTCTTGCATTTTCACACCTTTTATAGCAATTTGGGTTCCAGAACCTTTGATTAACCAATTACTAAAATCGACTATCAACAATTTGTAAATATAATTCACTAGTTGCAATTAGTCAATCCTAATTCAAACATACAAGAAAATATAATAATAATTAAAAATTAACTCTTAAAATATTAAAAATTATGAATAATTAATTAACTAATAATTAAAAATATGTACTAATTTCAATGTCCAAGAAAGATAAGTTACAAATAAACTGATACAGAAAATAAAGTCCAAAACTATAGAAAGCAAAACAAGAAAAACCAATTAACCCATAAAACATGTAATAGTTAAACAGAGACAATCGGTAAAAATGTAAAATAAAGTAGTTAGAACAATTTAATTAGTTTAGATTTGTGAAAAATATCTTCAAAGTGCAATAATCAAGTTGGAAAAACAAGAAAGAGCTTTGATGTGGCACAGAAAGCAGAAGGCAAATGGAATAGAGCACTCATATGTGCGCTCGGAGTTTAAAAAGTTTTTGAATTTTTTGACAGATTTTTCTGTCGAAAGTCCATTTTACAATTATTTCCATTAGAAAATCCATTGGAAACAATGAGCACTGGCCATTAATGATGAGATATAGAAATAACTTCAGATCTGGAAAGATTGAAATTATTAGACATTACTTGAATGATGCAAGTTTAACTTTCATATATTGTTGATTTGTAGATAATATAGGAATATATTGTTTACCTTGCAAAACCTAAAGGAACTGGTATTGAAAATTGTGTTCTAAAATCTGGATTAGCATAGGAATATGTGTAATCTAATTTAAGAACCCTAAGCATGTTGGAATTGGGAAAT
>JANHAO010026090.1:0-11183 GCA_026873985.1 Saraca asoca | reverse complement strand
GCTCATAAACATAATATGATATGATCAAAATTGTTTTCATCATCAAAATAAAAGATAGTCTAGCTGGCTAGGCTAACAGCTAGAACTCCAAAAATATGGGGGCCTTAGTCAATGGGCCCATCTGGTTATTCTTTGAAGCAAGCAAGGAGGCTTTTCATGCCTTATATAGGCCAATTCAACCTCACAGAAGAATCCAGAGAGGATCCGATTGTATTAGATCGAACGGTCTAGGAAAAAGAAAGACTGTTGCGCCAACAATTGTGGAATATGAATAATAAGGCCTGGTGCAGATGAAGTGAAAGATCGAAGTCTGAAATGACAACATAGCAGGCCATGAATGAAAACTGTGACTATATGGCAAACAGTAGTTGAAGGACTTGACACTGCAGACTATGAGTAAAGGCTCTGCCAATAGATTACAACTCCCAGTCGGCAAGGTGAACTGAGAGTTAGGGGGCTGATGTTATGGATATTTTCCAGACAGTGAAAAATGGGCTGGTCGAAGCCTAACAAGAGGCAGGGTCCAACTAAAGAGAGCCCAAATCACCCAATATTGGAGGTTGCTCAATAGAGGTCGCACAATGGAGATATTAACTCGCTAGCTGCGAGCTTGGGTCACAAAGTGAGACTAAGATAAGTCCCAGCTCATTGAGGACAAACTTCATCTCGCCAAGCGAAGTATGTTGCCTTAGTCGCCTTTCAAGAAACTTGTTTGGATCAGCTCATTAGGCCCACCAACACAACCAACAGGTCGCTTAGCACGAGCTCAGATTGCCTAGTGAGCTGTCTTAAGGATTATGTACGAAACACTGGGGTCTAATCAACACCCAAAGGCACATTCTCCAAACTGACAAGTCAGCCCCTAAAATTGACATATCAACCTCCAAAATCTGACGGTGAAATGCCAAGCATTTATTACCTGTCAAGCATTTATTACCCAGACGGTGTAAATAAACATTTTGCTATTTATCAAATTATATTTGTAACCTTTCTAGCTTCTATAAATAGAGAAGGGATGTATCATTGTAAGTAAGTAAGACTAATTGCATGCAGGCACTTTGTCGGAACAGTGAGAAAGCATTGATATTGTAACTTTGTTATACTACACAGAGAAACCACCATACAAAGCTAATACAATCCATCGTGGACGTAGAGGCCAAACTGACTTTAGCTGAACTACGATAAAAGCTTTTGTGTCCATTATTCTTCCTCCTTCTCATTCTTTTTCCTGTTATAATTGGTATCATCATCTTGCAGTATAGGGTGTTGAAGAACTGTTCAGGTTGATTAAAATTTAGGTTCACTAAATCAAATTTTATTGTCAACATAGGTTAAGAAAGTATGGATGACATATTGTTTCTTTTAAATTCGCTCTATTTAACTTGTATTTTTTACTTTATTATGAAAGATTTTTTTTTTTTACTAAAAATCAATGCCTTTTATTTTATTTTATAATTATATCAATTTATTCAATTACATTTAATTTATATTTTTAATTCAAACTTGTATTTTCAATAGTAAAAATACAAAAAATCCCTCTAGCTTTTGGGTGGTTA
This sequence comes from Saraca asoca, assembly GCA_026873985.1. Lineage (NCBI taxonomy): Eukaryota > Viridiplantae > Streptophyta > Magnoliopsida > Fabales > Fabaceae > Saraca > Saraca asoca. The sequence continues at coordinate 9,627 of JANHAO010026090.1, read as the reverse complement.
GATGATATGACTACCAACTTTTAAATTTTGAAATAAAAGTCTTAAACTATTTAAAACTTTAGAATAAACACCCATTATCTATATAATTAATTATTTTATTTAATTATATAATTTTTCCGTGAACTTATTATATAAGTGCACAATATTGTTGGAACCTTGTTGTTTTCTATATTATCTAATTAATAAAAATCACATTAAATATATAAAATTTTGATTAAATACATGAAAATAAATTTAAAATTATATGTAAAAATAATGTGATAAAACATATAATGATATTATAATTCTTATTTAAAACTAAAAATTTATTAATTAAACAAATAATTGGAGCAAATTCTTATTTTTTTTATAATTTAATGCTTTAATTTTAAGTTTACAAAATCCTCCAAACTAAATTCAACCACTCCAAAGTTTTTTGTGTTTCTTCCTTTTTAAAATTAATCCTACCTAATGTCAATACTAATATTTTTAGTAATATACATTAAATTTTTTTCTAAATTAGTATTCCAATATAAAAAGATTAGTAAATTTTTATATTAGTATAAATTTTTTATTTATAAATTATTTTGAATATGTAAGTTTAAAATAAATTATATAAATAATTATAGTAAAATATAATTTATCACATACTAATGTAAATAAAATTAAAGAGAAAATATATTTTATTTCTAAAATTTATATTTAGAACAAATTATTCTTTTTAAAATTTATATTTGAAATAAATTATCTTATTTTTATTACATTTAATATCTAAATTAACTATTTTACATTTTAGAATAATTGTCTAATTCTAAATTTTAAGAAGATAATTCATCTATAATGCAAATTTTAGGAGCAGAAGTCCGCTGTCTCTTATGCGAAACTAGAAATACTCAAATACACGCTCTATCCTGTTTCTGATATCGTTCACACAGCCGCACCCGCATGGCGTAGTACACGCCATCGCCATCCAAGAGTTTAGCTGCTGCTCACGTTCGCCATCCAAGTCCAGACCGTGGGGCCGCCGTCTAAGGTTTTTCTTTTTCCCCTCTCTAACTTATCGATCTGGTCATCCCTGCTTCTTCGTTGATGTGTGCTTTTTTGTGTGGTCTGTGCCGTTACCCTGTAATTCCCTCCTTTTTGTCAGTTCTTCCTTGTATTGCGTTGATTTTTACCTTTTTTTTTTTTTTCATTTCTTGTTTGTGTTTTTCTTTATCGGTTGCTTCCGGTTTGAAAACTTCTGTTAATTATTCAACACTCTGGTTTGCTTAGCCTCGTGTAATTTTGGTATACTACTTTTAAACTTCTTATTTTGATGATTTTTATCTATTTAGTTGATGACACTTATGCTAAGTTGTGATATGTATTATATGGATTGTCTTTTTAAAGTTTTCTATGCTCATATTGAAACTAACATTCAAGATGGGTTTCACTACCGTTAATGCTTAGGCTTTATTCATTCTCTACCGTTTTCTTTCTTCTTTTTGTTTGTTACACTTGGTCTTTATCCTTTTGTTTACTTATTTTCATTTTAATAGTTATCATGTATGTTTTGTCAAATTGTGTATAGAAACATTCTTAATTTAGTATGTTTAATAGGCATCAAGTGTTATAGAAGGTTGAGGATGGTGAATCACTTGGAAATGATGAAGGTAAAAAAGAATGATATTGTTGATTATGTAGGAAGTTTGTTTTTTCCTTCTTTTGTTTTTCCAAGGAAGAACCCTTCTTTTTCTTAAAGCTATCTCACCTATTTTCCTGAGAGCCGCCATCAGGGAACCTCCACCATATCCATTGCTTCTCCGTGTAACATCTGCCATTTCTCCACCATATCCCCACCAAAAATTCCCATTAAAACAACCACTGTAAGAGACCCATCTTCCAGTCCATCACCATTAAAGCAACAGACTAAACACCTGCCTCGATGTGTAAACCCTAGTATAATCACCTAATCTTCTGTTGTAGCACCTCCTTTTTTCTGAGTAGCAAAACTAGCAACCAGCCTCATTTGAGCTGTGATTCTCAGCATTAACACAGTTCACCACCCCTCACTTGAGATTACTTCAATTACTGCAAGGCTAATAGATTAAAATCATTAAAAATATGATCTGAGCTGCAACTGGGTTTCTGTCTTTTATACCTTGGAATTTTCCATTTTCAAGTTCTCTTTATTATGTATCACAGATTCACAACATATGCAATTTGCTGAACAGATTTTCAATATTTTCTTTCTCCTTATAGATTATAACATTTTGAGTGAATCCCTTTCTCTCTGCATACATCTAAGTGCATGCATTCTTTTATCTTCAATACCGAAGACCCCTAATACATCTTTTATTTATCCTTACACTAGTTTTTGACAGAAATTGGTGCTAACTAATTTGAAATGCATATTAATATATCTATGTTGTCTTATAATGATAACATTTATGCTTCCTTCCTCTATATAATGAAAATTAGAATTATGGAGTGTGTTTCATTGAGATTCACCATTTCTCTTCATTAAGTTTATCCCATTTTTATTAATTTTCAGTGAGAATTTAAACAATTTTATTCTATGATTTCTCTAAATTTATTGTAGCCAGTCTGAAGAGAAAAACTATATTCCATTTTCTTTGCTTTTTAACTTGTCGAACTTAACAGGTGCTTAATGCAGCAATGCTATACTGCCCTGTACCTAATGCATTATATGTGGAAAGTTATGCTCTAGACCACTTTGCAGAGGGATTAAGGGCCCTGCAACCCTTTCATCTAGACAGGGTATGCCTCTAATACTGTCTTAGTGTGCTGCACATATGATCAGTTTATGTCATTAGGTATTGCCACTTAAGGTACTCTCTTTTTAGTATTATGCATCGTGCTTAGTATGAATGATTTATTGAATTTTCTGTTTGAAATAGGTGGGGGTTAGTTCTTGATGCTGGAATCGTGGAAGATGTCCATGATCACCATTTACAAGTAGCCAATGTTGCAAGCGCTTCCCTCAGTTTGCCTCTTTTGGAATATATTGTCACAAACTCCCCTTTGAAAGTATTTTGCTAGTTGGGAAAATAATTAGGGTTTAGAAAAAGGGAAAAGATAGAGAGAGGATAGAGAGAGAAAATATTATTGAATGAAATAAGATGATTGAAATTATATAAAGACTTAACCCTACTCTATTTATATCTATTTATATAGAGGCTATACAAGAGGTAGAGTTCTAATAAAACTCAATAACTTATTGACTTATCTTTAGCATTATAGTCTATCTAAATAATCTAATGTCTTATCAGTCATAAACTCTATCTCTATCTTCTAACACTTCCTTTCAAGTTGAAGCTTACAGAGCTATTTGTTACATAAATTTTAACTCCAAAAATAAAATGCAATAAAAGTAACTATGAAGAAAACTTGAACTTCAAATTGCATGAATGGCTTGTCAACGAACACAGTATATGAATAACTTCCCTTAAATGCAAAACGATCAAATGGCTACCAGAATGATCATTGGCTTAGAAAATGTGAAAAGAAACTGGTGAGATAACCATTGCACCATAAACCAAATCATGAGAAACTGGATGGACATAGACAAGTTGTCCTGAATGTCCCACCATACCAGCAGGAGAGCTTGGCTGCAAATAAGCAGGTTCAGCTAGGACAGGAGTATAATTTGCAGTATATTGTAGAGGTTGTGCCCTATGTGCCAGTTGTCCGACAATAGGTTTTGATAATTGAGAACCACTGCCAGCATAAACTGCTGTCAGGTTATCATACTGAGGCTAGATTGTGATATTTAACTCCTTTTCACTCTCTCTCTCTCTCTATCTATCTATCTATCTATGCACACACACTTTTCTCTATGTCAGCCAAATAGCAACTTTAAATCTCAGTTTTCTCAGAAAATATCAGGAACAGAGCATTCAAGAATTCTGCCAGATGGCAGATCTGTGAAGAAAAGAAAATGATGATCCATTTACCTGCTTTAAGTATGAATGAGAGGCCAAAATGACTGATTTTTTTAGGCTGGATTATGAGTTTGGATTTGCTTGGAGGGATAATACTGTGCTCCCTCCCACTGTTTTCTTGTTCTAGTTTTTTCAATTTTATTATTGAACTTTTTACATATATGGATATACCTGAGATTAATGCAGATTTTTAAGTGTTAAAACCCGAAAATCACTTCTGAAATTGTCTATTACTTTAAATTTTGATTTGGAGCATTGACCGAAAGCTGTGCACCAATCGCACTAGGTTGTGCTCAAATGTGTTCCGTTATTGCTGCATCAGACTGCAACATTGTCCTATTTTGTCCGTTAAAAGCACAATCCATCTAATGACACACACAATGCGAAATTGGATTGATGCAGATTCTCTTTCCTCCACATCCGCAATATTGCACCCACAATTTCTCATGTGATCCGTTTTTTAAATCCTGCATGGATGGGTTCAATCTTACATTTTCATTTTCAATAGGGTCTAATTGATATGATAAGTATCATTATTGCTGAATTGTGCTTACTTTAATGGGTTGATGTCTTTTGCTTTGTAGAGGCTATAATTGTTAATTTTTGCTTGAAGGGATATCTTAGTGTTGGATTTGTTGGTAGCTATCTTGAATGATTGCTGTTTATTTATCCTCGATCTTGTTGTGGGGAATTTGGTTTGTAGAGGATTCTTTTGGTCTTGCTCTCTTTTCTCTTAAAGAATACTTAAGAAATGGTCTCGAGATATATTTGGACTTTTTTTTATGGAAAGTCTTGTAGTGTTTTTGTTCTTTCCCTTTCACTATATCAATGATTTCTCTTATATGGTTTTCTGTTTAGGTCCGATATGTCGTTTTCTTTGAATTGTGACACTTGATATCTCCCTTTGTGTTGTGAAATTTTGAGTGTGTTTTGGTCTTAGTTCTTGTTTCAAATGTGAGCATTTTCTGGGTTTGATATTTTCTCGTTTGTGAAGCCACAGGTGATTTGGTCTTGGCTTATTCTGTGAAGTGAAATCTATGTGCATGTAGATTGTAGATTATGGACAAGTTTTTCTGGTTCTGTTTTGTGCTATGAAGTTTATTTATTGCAACCTTAGGAGATTATACATTCATTTATGAGTTTTCAGGTTCAAATTGATGCACTGTGATGTTTGGTTTTATTTACTTATGATTGATCCTTACATTGTTTGGACAGCTGGTTTGTCTTTTGTCTAAAATTTTCTGTTTTGCAAATTCTTGTGGTTTTAACTGTGGTTGCTGTTTTATACTGTTTTCTTTTCAGGGATTTGAGTCTGCTACAATGCCATTTCTGTTTTTCACTTGCTCGTGGTCGTCCACTGCTTGAGGACAAAGAATATCTTAGTTGTACCAACGTGGACATAGGTGGAACCAAATACAAGAGGAAAATGAAAAGCATTGCAATCTCTCATTCCTATGAAACTCTGATTCTTATGCAAAGAATGGTAAAAGTTCCTCCGCAAAAAGCATTGTTACTCTTTAATTGCACAATCCATCATGGCCTTCATCACACCCCACAATCTATATCCTTCATCTTACACTATCTCCTTACCTCTGGCATGCTATCAGAAGCTAAGTCTCTACTTGTGCGGGTGATATCTGGTCGACTCTTGTCCTATACGTTCTCTTCGTCTTCACTCATGGATCATCTTACCCTGAACCATTTCTGTTCAGACTTGAATCATACCCTTCTTTATGAAGCAATTATTAATGCCCATGTTCATTCTTATCTACCTGATCAAGCCCTCTATTTCTTGAATCAAATGTTGGAGAAGTGCCTTGTTCCGAGATCAGACACATTCAATAATCTTTTGAGTTTACTTGTCAGATCAAATTGTTTTGAAAAAGCATGGTCGATTTTCAATGAAACGAAGAGTAAGGTTGTGCTAGATGTTTATAGTTTTGGGATTATGATCAAGGGTTGTTGTGAAGCTGGTGAAATGATTAAAGGTCTTCAGCTTTTGGATCAGTTAAATAAGATGGGCATGTCTCCTAACGTTGTCATATACACTACATTGATAGATGGTTATTGCAAGAATGGTGATGTACAACAGGCAAAGGAGTTGTTTCACAAGATGGAGAGTCTGGTTTTAGCTCCCAATCAGCATACATACACTGTGTTAGTGAATGGGTTTTTAAAGCAAGGCCTTAAGAAGGAAGGATTGCAAATGTACGAAAGGATGAAGCGAAATGGAGTCATGCCCAATATTTATACTTACAATTGTGTAATTAATGAATACTGTAATGATGGGGACATAGATAAAGCCTTTAAAGTGTTTGAGGAAATGCCTGAGAAAGGCATGGCATATGCTATTGTAACATTCAACATTCTGATAGGTGGGTTGTGTAGAATGAAGAAGCTTGGGGAAGCTGTAAAGTTGGTTGGTCAAATGAAAAGTCTTGGTTTAAGTCCTGACTTAATTACATATAATACACTAATAAATGGCTTCTGTGATGTTGGAAAGATGGGCAGTGCCATTAGATTATTCAATCAATTGAAGTCAAATGGACTATCTCCATCACAAGTGACCTATAATACATTGATTGCAGGATTTTCTAGGATTGGAAATTTAGAAGGAGCTCTTGACTTGCTCAGCGAAATGGAGAAGAGACGCGTCACTGCTTCCAAGGTGACATTTACAATTCTACTTGATGCCTTTGTGAGATTAGATGACATGGAGAAAGCATTTCAGATACGTTCCTTAATGGAGAAGTCTGGTTTGATTCCAGATGTTTACACATACAGCATCTTAATACATGGTTTTTGTATGAAAGGTAACATGGTTGAAGCTTCCAAAGTCTTCAAATTAATGGGTGAGATGCACTTTGAACCAAACAGTGTTATTTTCAATACCATGATTAATGGTTATTGCAAAGAGGGCAGCTCCTACAGGGCCCTTAGACTACTTCAAGAAATGGTTGAGAATGGAATGGTTCCAAATGTGGGCAGCTATTGTTCTACTATTGGAGTTCTTTGCAAAGATGGGAAATGGAGGGAGGCTGAGGTTCTTCTCAGATTGATGATAAATTCAGGATTAAAGCCATCCGTTTCTTTGTATAACATGATTTACAAAGCCAAGAATCAAGGTTTGGTTGTTGATAGTAGCAAATAATATTAAATTCAATATCATAATTGATCTAATATTGGTTTTGGTTGTTTTTGTCTTTTTTTTTTTTGTCATTTGGCTTAATTATGATTTCAATCTTTCTATTATTTATATTGATTGCATTTTGTTACCTTATAGTTCTACTTTGGTCCTTTTAATTAAGCAATTAGAACGAATAAGGTCAAGCAGTTAACTTTGAAAAATTTGATTTGGCTAATTGTGTGCCAGCTTAGCATGTTGTGGATATAGAATCTTCCATGCCAGATCACAAATATCTATGATTTTATATTCAATTTTATTTATTTAAGAATAGTTATTATGTGAGTTTTGAAATAAGTATATTTTAAATTCAAATTATGTAAAATAATTAGAGTATTAAGATAGATTTAAAAAGGAACTATTATTTTTAATTTAATAAGTTAAATTAAAGAAGTGTGTTGTTTTATTGCAAATATAGTTGGAGTAAAAGTTCTAGCGTCATTCACTATTTTATACATTATCAGTTTTAAAAAAATATTAAAAAAAAGTTGATACTTTCTTCATTTGTTATATAATTAGTTAATTACTATTTGAATTTAAAGTTGGTTCTAATTTTTATCCATTATCATTAATTACTAAAAGTAATACCAAAATAATTTTTTTGGCCTAAAAAGATGTTTACTCGAGTTTTCATTTTTTATTTAAGTCAAATTTGATTTATTTTTTTTATAAATCCATCATAAATATTTATATACGGATTTAAAAAGGTATTATACTTAATTCTTTTCAACTATTCAGAATGAGTGAATAACCTTTTTAATTAGGAAAATAACTTCTTAATTATGAAAATGTATGGATATCTTTTTTAAACTTCATAATTCATGCACTTGTGTGCTTATTATATGTCTAATTAACACTTAATAGTATTCACCCTTCAAGACACCTATTGTAATAGAGAAACCGGTTCTGGTAGACATCTTAGATTTCTAACATGAAACTCTAATGTTCACAAGTAGTTGATTTGGGGATGAAAATATATTTCACTAGAGCTCCAAATTCATGATGGTGGATGTTAAAGAAAAAGTACACTTTGTAACAATATTTTAAAAATCTAGCTAGTCACTAAACTGAAAAAGAAAGTTTTTTAAGGTTTAATAGTTTAACTAGTCAAATCAATATTTCAAATATACATTAAATACAACACATATAACAATTAAAATTAATTAAAGAAATAAATGAAAAAAAAATTCAAATTTAGAAACTTGAAATTAAAGTCCTAAACTCTACAAAATTAGGGAATTAGCACCAATCGTCCATCTTATTTAATTAAGTGTTTTTTTATGAAATTTTTAAATAAGAATCACAATATTATTATATGTTAGTTATTACATAATTTTGTTCACACAATTTAGAATTTATTTTTATGTATTTAATTAAAATTTTATATATCTAATTTAATTTTTATTAATTATATAAAATAGAAATTATATGTAAAAATATGACACGATAAATCAATTTCCAATATTGTTATGATACTTATTAAAAATGTTCATTAAAAGTTCTCGTAATTAAATAAAATAGTTAATTAAGTAGGTCATGTGTGTCAATTTTAAGGTTTTATATAGTTTAAAACTTTTTAAGTTTTCAAATTTGGTAATAGTAGACTCCAACTACTCAAAATTGAAGGTTTTTTTTTTTGATAAATAAATTATCACATAAAATTAAAATTAAGCATTTAAATATGAAATAAATTCAAATATTACAAAATAGTTTCATATTTTCACAAGTTCAGAACTCAAACTTTTCCAAATTATTGCATAAAACTGTGAGCGAATCACTTTTCTTTTTTCTTTTTTAATCTTGCTCTCAGAGAAGAAGAATTATATTTGAATATTTGGGACTTTGGACTACAGACACACACACACACACACATGTCATTAACTTTATTAAACAAAATAAGAAAAAGGATTAAGTGCAAAATTTATAAAGTTTAAGGGCTTATCCATACATTTTCATAGTTTGAGAAATTATTCGAATATTGAAAATGGTTGGAGGGGTTCTGTATAATTTACCCAATTTAGAAACAACTTTATCTTTAAAATCATTTTACTACCTAATTTCGATTTTGCCAATTAAAAAAGCGTTAAATTTAAAACATCAAAATTTTATCTTGATCATGTTGATTTATATTATGAATCAATGATTCCAGCACGTAGAGCTTAAAATTGTAAAATTCAGGTGGCAAAAAGTCAATATATAAATATACTGTATTTATTATTGTTATATGCTGAAATACTACTCCACGAGAACGAGTCCACAGAGACGACGGAAGCGAGTCCTCGCGGCATGTTTTCAGATGCCAAGACGATAACAACAGTAGAATCCTTGCGCGCTCGCTCGCCCGTGATTCGGAAGCCGCCCTCAGACGACAGTACGACTTGACAAAGCAATGGGTTCAAGGATCAACCCTGTGATCGTCCTACTCGCGCTCGCCCGCCCCAGCGACTCTCGCAACTATTCCACAATTGTGAAAGCCCTCGCTAGGGACTGTGAAGCATCTCGCCTGACACAATGCAGACC